>VUQG01025926.1:0-14157 GCA_015106755.1 Etia nguti | reverse complement strand
AAAGAAAATAAAAAAAAAAAAAAAAAAAAAACCCCAATCATGACCACCTGTGTACTTCAACACAGCCTCAAGTTTTTTAGGCAACGTGTCTTGTAATTTCTGTAGTTTTATGTAGTCCTGGACTTTATTTTCTTTCCTTAAGAGTGGTTTCTTAACAGCCAACTTTTCACTGAGAATATTTCTTATGAGACTTTAGTGAACAGTTGGTGGATCAACTGAAGGGCAAGATGAATCAGGTCCTGTGCCAGGTGTTTGCTGGATTTCTCAAGGATACTGTCCATCTAAATAGTTTTAAGCCTACCAGTTCTTTGTTTGTTTTTCACTTTTCCAACTCCCTCGATTTTTTTTAAGGACACACTGCACACCAATGTCGAGATATGCCAAATCTTCACCTAGTAGCACTTAAGGAATAAAGTCTTTGGTGAAATAGTACTATTTCATGTCTATTAAGCTGTGTCATCTTGGGGATTTTTCATAGATTGAATCAGAGAAATGGGAACAACTGATGTGTTTCTGTGACAGGCTAGTAATAAAGTGCCTAAACTTACAATTTAAAACTGGTTCCTTGCTAAGTTATTTATGTGTAGATACAACACTAGTTCCTCCTGTAAGTTCAGTACCCTTTTTGCATTTGAATAATTCATATGATTATGTGAGTGTTAAAAAAATAAAACCCTTTAAAAATGGTCAGGTACAAGAAATGCACTCAATATAAGTGAAAAAGCAACCAATGTCCAAATGAAAACATTTAAGGACCTTTAAAAAGGTGGAAAACTGTTGTTCAGGACCACTTCAAAAAGTACTAGAATGTCTGGCACCTTAGAAACAAAACACAGAGAAATGAGGCATGGCTCAAGACTTTGCACAGTTCTGTAAAACTGAGACACAAAGATAAAGGTACTGTAATTACTGTTTAGAGCATTAGCATGCATATAGACTACTTTTACTTCAGTAAAAGTTCAATATATATTTTTTGAAGAAAAAATATATATGAAGTCTTCTAGGTGGTAATAGATGATAACCGAGGGTCTAGTCCTAAAACTCAGAGAATGTAGCAGCTGAATGAAGCTTTAACAGCAAAAGATCTATAAAATTAAGCTAATAACTTAATGCTTTTTCCTTTTTGCACTTAAAGGTTAGGATTTATCAAAATGCGCTTCAGTGATATTTAAAAGCTCTTGAGAACAAACCAAAAATGCTGAGGAAAGTTCTGGTTTTTTGTAGCAATGTCAGGGAGGAAAGATTACTCTGGTTGATCGATATGGCACACTGACAATGGCCCTGAATAATGAAAATCATTGGTGCAGTCATGTGTTAATTAAACTCAAGGCAACAAGACCAATCATTTATATTGAACAGGGATAAAGTGTTTCATATGCAAGCAGCACTGTGTTCATCTTTAATGTCATATCTCGTTATATAACCAACATTATCTCAGTTGACATTTTACAAAACCGCTCAGTGGACAAACTGATGACTTCAAAAGAGAGACTGTATTTCTTACACTGACACTTTCTTACAACTGAAATTACCCAGATAAGTATTTTTTCTTCTCTTTTCTTTTCTGTTTAAAACAAATGAAGACCAAGGAAGCCTGGGGGTGGCTGTAGCTCAGGCGGTAGAGCAGGTCATCTACTGGTCGGAAGGTTGGTGGTTTGATTCCTGGCTTCCCCTAGTCTGCATGCCAAATCTCCTTGGGCAAGATACTAACCCCAAATTGCTCTCCGATGCATCCATTGGAGTATGAATGTGTGTGAATGTAGATTAGTTTGCACTTGCGTTTAGAAGTGCTTGTAGTGGGTGTGAATGGGTGAATGCACAAGTTGTGTAAAGCGCTTTGAGTGCTCAGAAGAGTAGAAAAGCGCTATATAAGAACCAGTCCATTTACCAAGCCTTCTCATTTAATGCAAGTAGCCATTTTTTGTTTATAGGAGGACAACATGATACTGCAAAAGTAAAAGTAATAACTCTTGAAATCTTTATTCCAATTCCAATGGAATTATACCAGTTCTATCCATTCTAAACATTGCGCAACACGAAACACGTCAAAGGCTGGTGTTTATGCCTTGAGGAATCAGAGCAGCAATATTAGAAATTTGGTTTTAGTGTTTTGGCTGACAAGTGCAGATTCACCATAGTGTAGTGCTTTACACATCGGTCTAGCAAGCAAAAGGTCCCTGTTTTGATTCTAGGTGGAGATACAACAGGGATAAAGTGTTTCATATGCAAACAGCACTGTGTGAGGTTGTGTTAGGATGGACATCTATTGTAAAAATCAGCCAAATCAAAGATTATGGACCTGTCTGCTGTGGTGACCACTTGTGCTAATACAATCAAATTAAAACCAGCTTTTAGTCTAAACTGTCATGTTGGAGGTATTTTGATGTCTATAACTTAACCCTAAATGCTAGTCTCTAATAAAGACAATTTTTTTTTCTGTAACTTGTGTTGCTGTGATTAATGTGTTGTTGATTTCAGTGTTTCACTTTTAATATCAAAAAGAAAAAATGTTTGTTATTCTAGTAACTTTTCAATTCAGTTCATTTCAGTTCAGTTTTACTTATATAGCACCAAATCACAACAACAGTTGCCTCAAGGTGCTTTATGTTGTAAGGTAAAGACCCTACAATAATAATAATAAACTGGATGAAGATGCTCAGTTGTAAACAGTAAAGTAAAGCAGTTGCTCAAACAGTACTGCAGAGGCATTCAGGACTTGGTTCTGTGCTACTACATTTGGCTTCTCTGATCTCTATCTGTATCTGTAAATTAACAAAAATGATGTGGATTGTGGATTTTGAAGTTTAGAGCAGTCAGTTTTCACCTTTTCTTTACACTCGTACCTTTGGATTTTCAAATTGTAGAAGATTTTAGAAATGCTAACGAAAAAAAGGCTCCATACACCTTAAAAGCCTTAAAATATTAAAATATGTTGAGTACTGTGCTTGCTGAGGCTGAATGTACACCACTTTAATGTGTTAAGAAATCCAGAGTGTGCATTGCCAAGTACCAGTTGCAAGGTCACAATTGTAAAATGTCTTTTCAGAAGAATGGGTTTAGCAAACTGTCACTTCTTTGCTGCTTTGTTTGACCACTTTAGGTTTTAACAATATAGTATTAATTTTTCATAGTACTTATTGAAGGAAAACCTGATATATATATCCTATAATATTTAATAAAAGTCTGCTTCTTGGTTGCAGTCAATACCCATGTCTCATCATGCATTTAAAATGTGAGTGCAGGACTGACATTTGGTAATGTCAGAGATCACTATGAAAAAGCCTTGAAATATTAAGCATCTTCTGGCACACCTCTCTTCTCAGCCTCCACATTCTCTCCCGTGGTATCAACCACCAGCATTTATGGAAACACTGATATACCTTTTTAATAGTGATATGACAGCATCTTGATATACTTGTCAATTATCTAACAAACCTTTAAACAAAACAGGGAGGTAGAAGCTCTCAAATGACCTGCGCTATCAGGGGAAATTAAAGCTACGTGAAGCATTTCTCTGGGATCTGATTACAGAGAAGGGACAGTGTTTCAAAGAACACACCTGCCATTCAGGTGAGACAATGCCGGTGTTCTTGGGACTGATACAGGATGTTTTCTAAGGTCGTAATATGGGATTTGTCATAATCCATATATATTATATGTATATATAAGAATGGAAGATGTGACAGAGGCTGGTTAAGTTTTCTGGCCCTTCTGGGGCAGGAGGGTGGGCAGATGTCTTCTGTTAGCATCACAGAAATAAACGCACTTGTGTTTATTCTAAACTCTCATTTTTGTTGTTTTAGCTAAACTAAATCAGTGAATTATCGGTGAAAAACAAACACCCCAGAGCTGCAGTCTAGTGCTGATCAGTTTCACTGAATTCAAATTGGTCAATCAAAATTGGTGATTGACTACCATACAGCTGTCTCTACTCTGCTGCCATCTTCTTTCCAAGAAATATTAGTGTTCTAAGGTTGAGATGATAAAGCACCTGAAAAAAAGCTCCATGAAAATTCCTTTAAGACTATAACACCTTAATTAATCACGAGACTTTAGCATATCGTATAGGTCCTCACTTTTAATCACAGGTCTCAGTGCTGCCAAAGTCAATATCTAAGCAGTCTGTTCAAAGAGCTATCTTTCAGCAGGAACCTGTGCTTGACTTCAACTTATATCTCAAGAGGAGGTGCCTCTCATTATTGACAGCCATGTCCAGTCATTGTTCACTTTTCTTTGCTACAAATCAATGATCACAGTGTTGCAAAGAGGAGTCATATCAAAAAGAAATCCAATGCCCTCCAGTAAGGGATGTCTTTGCCAATATATTTAAGTGCTAAGAATTAAATGTTAAATTTATGATAGACCCACACAGCATAAAACTCACAGAGGTCATTGTTGATTCAGTGACATTGGTTATTTGTCCGGAGCTACCTACAGCCAAAAGATTGTTTTAAAAAGAACTATTACTATATTAATAAATGTTTATATTCAAACCACTATAGTTTCAAAAACATAGACAGTGCATGCACATGAAATCACTGTGTTCCATTACATTAGGGTAATAAATTCAACAGAGTTCAACAGATTAGAATCCTACATAGATCCTTTTCTTTGTTATTGTCCCTGCCGTGTGTTCATGCTGCAGTTGTCAATAAAGTTGTGGTACTTTATCTAGCTAGTGCTAAAGATGAGCAAACATAAAAAGGGGTGACCTTTGGTCACCATGGTCAGCATGGTCCCATAGGGCTACTCCCTCACTTCTTGTTATTCACTGTGAGAAATTTGAATTTTGTCTTGCATGAAAAGGTAAGGAAAAGTATTAAATGTGCTTAAAATAGTGTGTCCTTTTTATACTGACATTACAAAACTTTCTGGAACATCCAGCTTCTGACAATAAAGTTAATTAGAGTTTCCATATTCATATCATCAACTGATCCTAAGACCCTCTATCATCCAGGCCTGGGTGATCAAATTGCAATGCATTTTGAAAAATGTCTTCACGTACTGAAGTGGTTTTGTTGTGATCTTTCTTTGTCTGAGAGGACTTCAGGAGACAATCTAGCAGCTCACACTATTTTACTATCAACAGTTAAAGATCAGGGATGCACAGCTGTGGGCTACACAAAGAAGCCCCATACAATTCATTACTCAAAGGATATTTTCAAAGCAGAAAATAGTTGTGATTGGCTAATGATAGAGGGAGGCCAAGGTTTAAACTTTAACCCTCCCCTGATTCGTCCTCCTTGTTGTCCTTCCACATTGGAACCATCTCTGTCCTCCAGTCAGGGGACTTGTTCTGTGTGAGAAAATCCCTCCCTAGTCATGCAGTTGTTATGTACATATGTTGATATGTAAAAAACTACTGTAGTGAGACAACCTGATATCATGTCAGAAGCATGTAATAGACATGCCAGTCCACTGTGTCCATTTCACACTTTGCCTCTCCAAAGCATGACAGGAAAAAAACGCAGAAGTTGCAGTAACCTTGTAGTAACCTTGCAGTAAGTGGCACCCTTCAACAGCAGACGGAGGTATTTTATTTCAGGCCAACATGAAAATAATCAAGGGAAGAACATTATTAGCACATTTGCATGTAAATACATATTAGCAGCCTAGCCTAATTGTTTCTGGCGATGACAGACCCTAGAATGTACTTCATATGTTTTTTGCTTGTCACTGACTTCTTGGCTTTAAATATATTATCTATAATATCTCTCAATTCTATAGTATCTATTAGTAGTCACAGACACAGTTTTCTCATTGAAACTAAATTAGTGATGTAGTTGTTCCTTTTTCTTTTCCTGCAGTTTTTGTAGTATGTTAATGAAGCACACTATTCTGCTGGCCACAGCCATCAGGGATTGTCATTACTATTGGAGGCATTCGAGGAGTAATGAACTACTGAAATCAAAATAAATGAAAAAGTAAATAGATAAAGATACTAATACTGTTATTTAAAAGATGAAAACTTGATATTTATTTCATTTTGTTCTCCTATATATTTATGTGTTTATTTTTGATTTAGTTATGAATACTAAGACCCAAAGATTGTAAGTACAACCCTTACTGAAACACTGTAATTGTTCATTTCACTTCCTACTGGTTTTAATGTTGTGGCTGATCAGTGTATTTCCTGTATATTATGCATGCAGCATTACTGCCGTGGCTACCCACTGAGAAAAAAAAAGCAGCATTACAGAAACTTACAGCAAAAAGTAGGCTGAGGTGAGTCCTCCGAGATTCCTAACAACCTCAAGTTAAACCTCCACAGTAAAGCCATAGCTCAATGCTTTTATAGCTTCTTTCTGCAAACTGTCTGATCCTTGCCTTTACTCTGCTATCAAAGAGAAAGAGAAAACATTAAAGTGTAATAGAGAGCAAAATGTCAACACTTTCATTCTCTATTGGCTTCCGGTCTCATTTCCCACCATTGGAAAGATTCTGCTGAGCCTGCAAAGGTGAATTAAGCCACACATGACAGCCCTCCAGTTTCTGAACTCCACCCTGTCCCCACTCTACAATCTCAGCCTTGTTTTTAATAATTAAATTCTGTGTTCTTTTTTACAAGCCTCCCCATAGATAGAAGCCTGACTCCCACTGCAAAGTAACAGATGAGAGCTCCGGTGTGTTGGAACAAACCTCTCAAGCTTTTAACATTCTGCCCTTACACTTTCCAGCGCTGCTCATGGAAGTTCAAGGATGAAAGGGCTGTCCTCTTCAGGATCCACTGAAATCTTCCCTCAAGTCTTGCATGATGTTCAAGCTGAAGTCAATTAAATCAAACTTGGTTTTAAGTGAACATATGTTAATGCACCAGAGGCAACATGTTAACCTATAAAAAGAGAATCAATCAGGTACGATCCTTAAATTTGTGAAGAAAATATTAAAAACAATTGACAATTCTGAAACAGTAATTATGTTTGATGAAAAAGTTTTTATTTGTACAGAATAGTGTTTTATAAGAAAAGATTGGGTAAGATCATTTAGATATAACAATATATAATATAGATTAAAACCTCCATCCATTCGCACGACCCTGAAAAGGTCAGGGTCGTGGGTGGCGCTGGAGCCTATCCCAGCTGTCACAGGGCGAGAGGCGGGGTACACCCTGGACAGGTCGCCAGTCTGTCGCAGGGCTAACACACAGGGACAGACAACCATTCGCACTCACATTCACTCCCGCATTCACACCTATGGGCAATTTAGATTTTTCAATTAACCTATCCCCATTTTCTCGTTATCCATATGTGTATTTATGTCAGCATCTTCCTCAGTCCTGTGTTGTGGTCTCCCTCATATCCGTCTGTGTGTTCTGCCTGCCAAGTTTATTTTGTATCTTCAAGTTTAGTTAAGTTTTCCTTAGTGTCCAGCAATAAAGCTGCTTTTTGAGTTTAAGTTTTGCCTCCACGTATGAGTCTGCGTTTGGGTCCTTTCCTGCCTGCCTGCACTGAGATCATGACAGGTTAGAAGTTTGATCCTAGCTATGGATGTTGAGCTGTCCTTGAGTAAGAAACAGAACCCTGTTTTACCCCTTAATGGCTCAATGTGGCTTACAGTAAAAAAAACAAAAAACAAACAGTTTTATTAGTTGAAGTCCATTTTAGAACTTTGCTTGAAGAAAGAAACCGAACACCATGTCCCATATACTGTAGCCATCTTAGCAGTTTCAAAAGCAACTTATATTTGCATTTTCTTCTTTTGCTTGCCTTGTGGTTACTGTCTTGTTAAGCTTAGGCAACTGAACTTTTTGGTTGAGGTTAGATAATGTTGGCTTCATATTTCAGTTATGATGATTCAGACTCTTTAATCTATGCTGCCTACTGCTTTATACCAAACATATTTTCATAATGTGTCTGACCTTGAACAAACATGTGTTTGTCTGCTGTGCTAAATCCTCAAGTACGGTGTGATGATAGTAAAGTAAAGCATAATCTGTGGTTTATTGAACTCCTATGTACCTATACTCTTTTAGGGCAGCTAAAAGTTACTAATACTATATTCAAGACAAAAAATATTTGCAGTACATGGATTTGTACTGTTAATTAGAAGAATTCTCACATTTAACCAAATATTTACTTTCATCTGCTCCGTTTTTGAGTAGGACATCAACAACTTGGCAACCCAATTTGTAAATTGTCTTTGTTCTGATACTACATGAATGCCTTTGTAACATGAGTCCTTTGTAACTTCATATTGAGTAATAATTAAGCTATTCTATCCTAAATCTAGAGGATTATAGTCTAATTACTTCATGAATCTGGCAGAAACCACAGAAGCATTTCCTGCTCAAAAAAAGAAAAGAAAAGAAACAAAAAGAAAAGGTAGAAAAAAATTTAAATCCTCAAAACAGTAAAGAATATATGAAAGGTGACTCAATCAGTAAATAAGGGTTTTTTTTCCTGCTTCCTGTTCTTATTGGTTCAACCAGTTTGTTGCCCTCTTGCAATTCCAACATAGACACACAGATGACATCTGTCAAGGTCTTTGAGTTACTGTAGAGTAGTAACTGTAGTGTATTTAGTTTGGAATAAACATTATTGTTTGCTGGTACTTTTGTATTATACGTAATCCAACTGATTTACTGCTTGTATTGTGGAGCTGCAGAGCAGCTCTTGTTGCCTACACTGACCTCATGCATAATAAATCACCATAACAGACTATTAATCCTGGATGAATGAAGTCTCATACTGTATCACATTTCCTGTTTTCTACCATCCACATCTTCAATTTCCTCATGTTTCTCTATCTCGCTATTGAATTCTCCCTCTGGGGTATATCAAGCTGCTGTCTCTTCTCCTTCCACTTCCCCTGATGAGAATGGACAGTCACGTTCCATTCACTGTGGACTGGGAAGGGTGGGAGCAATGGACGAGTTGGCGGAAAAGATGGCACATAGCACATGTGTGTGCATGCGTGCGTGTGTGTCTGGCTGCTGGCAGTACGTACCATGCTGGGATTGCACTCTGCAGCAGCCGCTAAACATTCAGCTGCCTTCCATCAGCCCCTCTGTTATTATCACGGACCAGCAGACCCACTGACTGACTCAACAGCTGTCCAGGGTATATAGATGTATGTATGAGTGTGTGTGTTTGAGTTTGTTTGTTTGAGTTTTTTTTTTACTTTTGCCAGAGCAGTGTGAGTGCTTACATTTGAAAGTGGAATGACGCAAATGAGTGTTTAGGTGATTCAGCTGCTGCTGAGTCTGTGTGTTTGCTCCATTTGAGGAAAATATAATGTGAAGATAAAATGACTGATGCATTTGTATGTGAGGTGTGGTCTTTGAGGGGTTGGTGGTTGGGCTTAATGTCTTTAAATTCATGTGTGAGCTCAAGTGAAATAACAAAGTAAGGCAATTGATGGAGAGCTGGCATGCAAAAGCAGGAATTGTATTCCACGAGACATTAGCAAAAGTCTTAAAAAGATCTAATTTGCTTTTAGCTTTAAGCAACCCTGGTTTTTTGCCATTTTCAACTGGTTGCCACTTTTCTTTAACTAATTGCCATTTCTAATTTACCTTTTAGATGGAAAAATGTAAAGAGAAAAGAGAAACCCAAGTTCAATTCAATTCAATTCAGTTTTATTTGTATAGCACCAAATCACAACAACATTCACCTTAAGGCACCTTCTATTGTAAAGAAAAGACCCTACAATGACCCTTTCTTAGCTGTATCTGTGTTTTAGAAGATTCATGAAGTATGATCAAAGTGAATTTGACAAACATATATCTTTTACTTTACTTACATTCTTATTATTTACATACTTATTTTTACTTTGACTTTACTAAAAGTCAAAGTAAAGGTGATTTGGTGAGATCCATGTTAGTGCCGGTAATATCAAGAACACAAATCAGACAATTCCACAGTCTACACAGTACATTTTGCTTTTATTGGTTAAAGGTGGATTTCGAGGTCTGCTTTGGATCTTTGTCCTATTGAAGGGGCTTATTTCATATTCACCGTCTTAAATACTACATATGATTTGTATCCATAACTTTCAATTTGCTGATACTTACTTATATTTTTGCAAGCTTTTTTCTGCCAGACGCTGCTACATAACGCTAAACACTTACCAAGCCATTCTTTTTGTGATATGCTGCTCAGATTTTGCATGATTGTGATCCCAAAAGCTGAATATCAGCCCAGAGGCATTCTGGCTTATCCAGATGTTGCTTTGTAAACTTCATTGTTGACTTTTTTGACCTGGTTGCGTTTTCCTCCTTGTAACTATTGCATTTAGTCCCTATTTGTTCATCAGCACTGCACAGTCAAATGGCGCACTACCACGCCTGTCAGCTAAACCGTCTCTTCTAAAGTCACATGGAAGTTTTCCTCTGCCTCTCTGCCCGGCAGACATGAGGTTTTATCTTCAAGTCTTCTAGACTACTTGTCTTCGTTCTTCACGATTCCCATTCCATAATCAAATTTTGGACAGTGGAAAGTGCAAGCCAGCACTTTGATATCTTTTTAGTATTTTTCAGTTATATGTAGGCATTCATGAGTCTTTCTCCAGATCCCCCATCAGTAGCTTAGAGGTGGCCAGCGCTGCTCAGTGCTAGGGTTTGGATAATGAGAGAATCTAGCAGCAGCATCAACATGACAGTTCTTTACCCACCTCTAGGTGTTGTGAGACACTATATGTAGGAAACAAATGAATTTGTATCTGTTCTTTTTACTGTTTGGATAAAAAAGTAACACATCACTTATATTTGAAAAAAAGACTAAATACAAATTTTAACTTAACAATATGCCTTTTAGTTTTCCACCCTCACCAAAACACCCATACAAATGATTTTATAAGCATTTTGTGGATGCCTGCAGCACATTATGTGTTATCTAGGATGCTTTTTTAATTAGTTTTTTAAATTTTTTTTTTTTTTTAAATACAAGTGGTGTCTGTAAATGGTTTAGACATATGAAATCACAATTTCAAATATGGAACAAATGAGAGAGATTTGTCAAGGGGACATGACAGCATTGTATCTTTCCAAATTTGAGTTTCTGCCTAGGTTCCCTACGTTCAAGACTTTACTGTCTCTGACAAGAAACTGAGTTTAAGGAGAGAAAGAAGTGTAAAACCCATGGTGCAGTGGACTGGATACATTCCTCAATTATAGGTTATACATGCAGGTAATAAAACTGAAAAAGGTTTGATATCATGTGAGTTAAATCGAAATAGATCTTTTCTGTAGGTATTCCTGACTTTCCATATATAACAGCATTTATTTAGAATGTTGGAGCTGATTTAGATACAATCCACGAGAAACTTCTAGTATCACTTGTCCTTTCCTGTGAACTTGAAGTTAATGCTGGCAGCACAATTCTATAAGCGGGGAGGTTAAAAAAAAAAAAAAACTTCCCAAAGTCTCTCTGGCAGATGTGTCCCTTCCAGACATCTTAAAAGGTTTGGCAGCGTTACCTTACTGTGGCCACAGCCAAAGTGTGACATCATCATCAAAACTTGAGCATATATGGTCACAAGATCATCAGGCTATTCTTCACTGCAGGTATAGTGGATTATGAGTAAGTGTCAGTTTGCTTCGTCTTCAGTGTCTTACAACAGTGCTGCATATCTACTGTTCAGGGCTTCAGGGCCCTCCTTCCAGGATAACATTACACAATTTGTGAAAAAGTAAATGACTGTTTACAAGAATTTATGACTCAATGATTGCCTAAATTAGCACAGAGACCACAGAAAAATGTTATAAATTTCAGATCTTGCATTTTATATCTCAAACCTGCACATGAAGCACTTCTAAGCAATTATAAACTTAATCTTAAATTACTCCCAATATTTGTCAGTGTCCGTTTTGGCTCACTGGTGTAAACAGAAGCAATATGTAGGTTTGATTCATGCTTCACTGTTTTTTATCCATCAGACAATGTTTGAAGATAGGGATTACCTATATCTGTAACACTAGCCTACTTAGTCAGCTTAGCTTGAAATTTGTGTAAACTTTCCCAAATCTCGTACAGAGCAGGACAGAGGCGCTAACACCACAGACTGTATGTAAAAGATGGATGTAACCAGCATAATGTGCATCATTAGCATATGAGCTAATCATAGATCCCACAGACTGCAATGCACAAACACATATGACTACCAATTAAAATTGATTAATAGACTAATTAGTCTGTTATTAAATAGCAGAAGTCCACTCACCAAAACTGAAGCAGAAACCGCTTGAACAGGCTTTACCACCCAGCACAACAAATTCTTTGTCAGATTAAAACTGCTCTAAAAGGCATCAACAGCACAAACATGGTTGAGACGTCCAATTCAGTGACTCAGATTAGAGGAGGTGAGGCCCAGGCAGAGCTATCTGCTACAAATCTTATTCCAGTCAAGCACAACAACAACATCCCTAACTTTAAGCGTCCAAATATAGTCCTAAAAAAATAAACTGGACATTGACATCGACATGGGCGTTTATGGGAAGGACTGGGACATTAGAGGAACTGCAGTTGTGGGCTAAATTTTTCAGGATAATCTCTGATATAGCAGCATTCAGATATTTTGGAATTTTGTGCCATCTGTTTTTAATAACAAAAACTTATTATCAATCCCCCAAATTCTTTCAATGAAATACAGTCCCTCTATTGAAAAGGGGTGGAATTTTTTTTCATTTTTTTTTCATCTGAAAACAAACAAACAACCACAGTTTACAAAATGTTTTACTGTTTGATTCTGGTTCATGAAGGTGCTCACACAATGAAAAGTGAGGAAAAACAATTGGGAATCAAAGACAGAGACCCAGCAGCAGTGAAAAACCCTGCCAGCAGCATCAGCCCCAGTGAGATAAAGCTGCTCTACAGCAGTAAAAATGGGCAGCTACAATAAGTAACGATAAGAAAAAGCACTATTGAACTTGCTTAGATATTATAGCTTAGTGTAACCTTTGCCAGTCAATTCTACCTCTATATGTTATGTGTTAGGACTCTTTTGGTTAAAATCAATAAATAAGTAAAAGCCATCCATTAATTCAGGCCTTTCTTTAATCATTTTTAAACAAACTTGCCACAGATTAGGTAAAGTCTGTCACTGTCTTGTCTCATGTTTACTAAAATAGATCCTGGTGATCTCCAATACTTTTGGGAAAATATTATGTGGACTGACGAGACAAAAGCGGAACTTTTGGGAAGGTTTGTGGCTTACATTCGGTGTAAAACTAACACAGCATTTCATAAAAAGATCATTATACCACAGACATGGTGGTGGTAGTGTGATGGTCTGGTGCTGCGTTGCTGCTTCATGACCTGAACAACTTGCTGTAAATGAGGGAACCATGAATTCTCAGTTCATGGTTCCATCAGGAGGTTTACAGTTCATACCCTGAAGTTCAAGCACACTTGGGTTATGCAGAAGGACAATGATGCCAAACACACCAGCAAATCCACTTTTAAATGTCTGAAAAAAAAAACAATCCTCCACAGTGATGTGAAAGACTCATGGTCACTTATCACCAGAGGTGTGAAAATGAGATGTAATCCGATTATTTTTTTCAAGTAACAAGTAAAGTAAGGGATTACTATTGCAAAAAAGTAATTAGATTACTGTTACTTTCCCGTAAGCACGCTGCATTACTGCGTTACTAAACCGGGATTTTGTTTGTGAGAGTGTCTCATGACAATGACGTATGAGCATGTGATGTCCTTGGCAGCAACAGGCGTGTGAGAGTATGACCATGCAGTGTTTAAAGCTTGGAAGTACTGACATTACTTTGAGTTTCATTCCTTAAAAGTGACAAAAACATTTGCATCCGCTGTACATTCTGCGTGGGAAGAAAACTTCTTTCTACAGCGAAAAATTTAACTTCTAATCTGAGCAAGCACCTAGCACACTGCCACGGGAATGTGAAATTCACAGAGAAACCCCCGGATCCCCCCACTGACATGACCGCTGCAGCACCGGGCAAACCTCCACCGGCCCCACTCCTGCTAAACAGGTGAAAATAGATTTAAGAGTGACAGGACTTAGTGCTGCTGATTCTTTGATTTTATTTATTTTCTGCTGTGTTTTACTTGCATCTATTTTGAAAGAGTGAGTGTAAACACAAAAAAATATTTTATTTTATATGCTGTAATATGGAGAAAATAGCCAAAAGTTGATTCTGTTCATCTGGACGTAGCGTTTTTGTGGGAGAAACGTTTCGTCACTCAT
>VUQG01025923.1:9430-25955 GCA_015106755.1 Etia nguti | reverse complement strand
TAACAACTTGGACATATAAAACCTATTCCCTCAGCAGAAAATCTATATTGCACTTAAAACTTGCTTTCAGTAATAGCCTCAGTGAAAACACGGTGCTCACAGCTCTAAACACAGCTAACTCCTGACTTCCACCCAGGTTATGTGTTCAGCATAAGTTACCATGGTGGTTTAGCCATGTTTAGGAAAAAAAGAAAAAAAAACAGGTAGGAGTTTTCTTACCATGGGGAATGTATTTTAGCCTCTTTGATTATTAGTGAGGCTGCATCCTATCTGAACTTTAGTGGAAGCACCCGGACGCACTCAGTAAAACCTTTAATCAACATCACAGTGTCATTTTCTGTTTAATCCTGATTGATCCTGTCTCAGTTTCATGGGTAATTTATCACAAGTTACTCATGAAGTGCCTTTGTCACTTTATGCTGTTGCTAGTGTGTCAGAAGCTTTGAGAGAAGACTTCTGGAAACAGCTGGAAGCAACCAGGTGAATTTACCTTCTGTGAACATTTTCATCTGTGACCTGACCCATCACAGACTTTTGTCTGCATTATACTAGGTGTTCTACAGTCAACTTGTACTTTCTGTAAATATTTCAGTCTGTTTTAGATGTAGAATTGTAGAACGAAGTAAAATCTCAGGATATACGAAAGATGTTTAGTGATTTTGAAGAGGTTCTTGTCACAACTAAAGAAAAGTGGGACTGGCACCTACAGGAACTGTAGCTTTTGCCAGTTCTGCATCGGGTTCATTTTTCAGCTCCAGAGATCGCCTCTTGGTGTGACAGCACGTCATACTGAAAGTAATACATAGATGTCACAAGGGCGACTTAAAAAGTAGCCAGGGTGCTCTTTTCAGACAGAAACATGGTCAGATGCAGTCAAATTACCAAACAAGGAGTGCATGACTGAAAGGGGCTTAAGTCAGATAATACTTTTGATACGGTCCTGACATAAGTGTTTAATGCCGGGCTCCTACTCGCTTGCAAACACGCCGACTGCTGCTTTTTCCTGCACTGTGTGGAAGAGACGTGTGTTGGGCTCCCGTCTGTGTCGACCCAACAAACTGGCAGGGTAACTGGAAAAAATAAAACCGGAAAAAATCTCAAAAGTGGCATTCTGCTGTTTGGTTCTTAATTCGTATGACAAAGCTGAATGCAGGACAAGTGATTTAAAGACTGATATGAATGCTGTAGTGCACCAAAAAAAAGGAGAAATCTCATTTCAGTTGGAGTATAAATCTTCTCACTGAGTCACTGCAAATGCATTACAGGGGAAATGATTTGGCAGATATACTGTGGTCATTTTATTCTAAGAGCCTCTCAATTTGTGAACTTATTATGCCTTTAAAAGAAGTCTGAGTGCTCTCACCTGCTTCCCTGCACACACATCAGCGTCCACTTAAAGACAGACACACGCCACTACACGCAAATTAGCATATGCAGGCACACAAACAGCCACAGACACATCAATTATGCCGTACGCAGACACAAAAGCACACACTCGCGCTCCGCATGCACACACTCCACAGCAGCTAATTAGTCTTTGTCTCCCTGATTTTGTCTATTATCGCTAATGTCGGTGCCTGGGGCCTTGTTCTGCGAGCTCAGCAACTTTCTCGCCGCATCAAACCCCCAGAGTTTCCAGGGAGAGGAAAAACATAAAAATATTATCTGTTGTGCTGCAAACAATATGAGTCACAGGAGCTACAATAAGGCGGCTGAGGGAATAATTGTCGACGTGCTACCGGGGAAGGCAGACTTCCAATAATTTTACAGGGAAAAAAATATTCACAGATTTAAAAATAAGGTAAATTTATTAATTAGTCTAAATTCTGTCTGTAAAAACATAGCATTCAGTGCCTCTGCACAAGAAAACAAATAATCTCACTTCTTTTCTGTCTGTGTGTATGTTCAGTAGCTCTCTGAACAGGAAGCAGTCCCGACGGCACGATGAGAAGCTGCTCCCACCGCTCCTGTCCCCTCTGTCTGATGATCCGCCTCGCAAACGGGCCTGCGACAGCAGCTCCTCTCTCAGCCAGGAGGCCAGCGCCGCTGGGATGCTGCCCTGCGCCGCCTCCGTCGCTTCCACCTCCTCTTCCTCACACAGACACCGGAGAGGTGAAGGAAAGGCATCAGCGCATGTGAGAAATGGCAGTGTAAGTGCTTATACACATATATATATATATATATATATATATGTAGACAGTCCTGTGGACACAGACCTGGTGGTCAGCTTTTAATGATGAACACCGATGTGTCATAGTATATTATGGCAATGCTATATCTGAGGTAGACTGTAGGAAAGGGTGACTGCATCTCATTTCTTAAGCCCTGCTCAATACAGCTGCTATGGGTAAATCAGCTGGCAAAGTTTAAATCTGTCAGTGTGAATCAGACGCCAGCGCTCAAGTTTAAGTAGGTGATCACTGAAAGCCACAAAATATAAACTTAATTAAGACTGTTAGAAGCAAAGACTTCAAAAACCTCTCTACTACAGGAAATGGATTCCCATGGCGAGAAGCCCTGTGGAGACGGTTACCATACCAACGGTCATTCAGACTCGGAGGTGTGGTCGGAACCTCTGATGGACCCTGCAGAACCCCGCAGGCCAAAACTCTCATTTAGTGACACGTAAGTAAAAGTACACACCACTATGTGCACTTACATACATTTAATTTTTTATACAGTTGGGTCCATATTGTAAATTTCTTTTACCATATTTTTGGTCATTTTAGCTGTTTTACCTAAACATATTCAAATTACAGCTTCTGATGAATATGGGCATAAAGTTTAGACTTTCAGCTTTAGTTTGAGAAGTGAAAAAAAAATACATTTATTTCATGGACATATGTGTGCTACTTCTTCAATATTTAAATTGTCAGGTCAAGGTTCTGGGAATGATGCAGCTGTGGCGCTTTATTTTGGAAGGTTTTTCCTCTGAACCAAGATCCGGACTAAAGGAACAGGCTGTCTCCAAAAACAAAGCTAACCCATCTCAGAAGTACTGGGAACACTGGGAGTGTTAAAATCGGGATGCACTGTGTTGTACGTCCTGGTGAAAAAGGAAACACACTCATGAGCTTGGCGACATAAAAAGTGGACATTGTTAGTGTGTGATCACAGGTTTCTTTCCATAGTAAAGAAAGCCCTCTTAACAACACACATCCAAATGAAGAACACTGCCTAGGAAGTGGGAGTGAGTAATATTATCCAAGTCTGTAATAAAGCAGAGACTTCACAAAAGCAAATACAGAGGGTTCATTACAAGGTGCAAACCATTCATAAGCCTCAGCAATAGAAAAGATAGATTGGACTGTGGAGGCAGTATGAGACATGAGCGTGCATGGCTCCAAATGGTACTGGGCCACGAGTGTTTGTTGATGAAGTGACAGAATACAGAAGCAGGCAGGTAAAGTTTTATTTTCAGCTCAGATTCTGCCAAATGAGGCAGTGCTGACTACATGGTGCTAAGCAGGACAAATGAGCAATAACCTGCCAGATACCAGCAACAAAGCAACCCAGTTTTTGAGCATAAAGAAAGGCAAAGTTAAATCCAGAAAAACATACAAACAACAGTTGAGGGTAGCTGTAGTAAAAGCCAGACAAACCATTATTGAAAGAGGAAACACATTCTTTGGTGAGGACCATGGATTTTAGACATCAGGTTTCTTGCAAAGGTTTCTCAACAAAGCACAATAAAAAAAAGAAAACATATTAAATGTTTAAACTTAAACCCCCAAACTGCATCAATTACAACAGTACGATTTCATTGTAGTCTGGGTGCTGAACTGGCCTGCCTCCAGTCCAGATATATCATCAACTGAAAACATCTGACACATCATGAAATGGCAAAAAGATCCAGGACTGTTGAACAGCCGGAAACTTATATCAGACACAATGGGACAATGTTCCTCCTCCTCGAGTCGACGGCTGTTATTACATGTTTATAACAATTTTCTATTTAAACTGAAAGTCATTATAAAACTGTCCAAAAATACATAGGCCTAACTGTAAGTTATTACTAGATCATGTTAACTGTGGTGCAGTTCTTAACTGTGCTACTTGGGAAGTCTGTTCATGCCTGCATGCCAGAGGCAGCAGTTGGAGTCCTTGTCTCTCCTCTGGTTCTCATGGCCTTGATGTCTCAGAAATACATTGAGGGAATTTCTTCCACTTTAGCCCAAACTTTCAGTTACACCCTTTAGTATTTGATGCTCAAGGGTTAAGAGTCATTATGGCCTCAAAACAAAAAAAATTGGAAATAAATCAGGAGCACTTTTCTGATCGTTAATCAATGCCATAACTCAGGAACAGGAGGGGACATTGTGACCTTTTTACAGTTGGTAAGTTTGTAAAATCTTCAAACAGTGACAACTGTATAAAAAGTTCATGTGCATTTTGTTTACTGTCATGGCTACGACCTAGTGTCCTGTCACAATCAACTTTATCGCCCAAGCATAACTGCTCTTGATAGCTCTTTGCTGAATATCTTCAGTCTTTGCTGCTCAACCCTGATTTTGTTCTTTGGTCGTGCGACCCTCTGTTGTACTCTCATGTCTGCTGTAACAAAACTTGCCTTATTTACTACAACTTCAACTAAAGGCTAGATACTAGCCTGTTAGTGTATGTGGATGGGGAAAGCTGTACCAGCCTTATCATTTGTCCAGATGTGTGTTAACGTTGAAAGATGATACGTCATCTTGCATATTCGTCCCAAAAGGCTTCTGCATTATTCATGAAACAACATGTCTTGTTGTTATACTAAGGTTACACTAAGCCTCAGGTATGTATACCCAAGTAGATGACTGTGTATAGCTCACTGCGAGCTACTTGTAGTCCATGATTATGCAAATCTCTCTCAGTGATGTGGGGTGTTGTTTTCAGGTTTTGTTAAACAACATGTCAGTGCAGACATGCTCCTTATGGTCTTTATTATTTGTCACTGTTATGTTTCCAGGGTCCACAGTGCTGACTACTATATGCAGGAGGCCAAGAGACTGAAGCACAAGGCTGATGCTTTGGTAAGATGTTGCGTGACCCAACAAGTCACTGAAAATCAGTGACTGAAAGATTCAGGTAGATGCACACCTTCAGCACTCGGTGCTAAAGCACAGGAGGCAGACAGACAGTGAAAGCAGAAACACGATTAGAAAACACACAGTGTTAACATCTACAGTCTAGACTGTAATTATGTGTGCACTGTAAGTCTCAGTAGAATGAAAATCTATTTGGTACCAAGGACCGTACTGTATAATTTGTGTTATTTATTGCACCATTTGTCTCCAAGGGGACATTGCATTCAAGGACTGATGATGTCTGCAAGATTATACAATATCAAAAGAATTATCGGACCCCCCTCCCCTCCCCTCCCCCCCAAACAATGAAATGAGATTTATTTAACTTGGTATTTATCTTATGTTTACGAGTTGTTTCCTCAGATTTATCTAGGGATTTGCATCTTAGTGGGAGATTATTCAAAGAGACTGCTGTGCTTCTGCCACAATGCTGTCAAGACGTCGCTTATTCTACCGTTTATTCACATTTCCTTCCTCTCTCGCTCTCTCTCTCTCTGTTACATCTCTTTTCATTTCACATTTGTCTCCGTTTCCTGTTTTCTTTCCTTTCTTGTCCTCTGCCTGCAGATGGACAAGTTTGGGAAAGCAGTGAACTACGCAGACGGCGCTCTGTCTTTCATAGAGTGTGGAAATGCTATGGAGCGAGATCCACTAGAGGCCAAATCACCATATACAATGTACTCTGAGACTGTGGAACTAATCAGGTATGGATGGACAGAGAAAGATCAATAAAGGCTCTCTGGTTTCCTAACAGGTTAGCAGAATAGAATTGATCAGTGATTTTATTTTGAAAAGCTTCATACAAAGCGCTGTACCACCTGGTAAAACCCTGTGATTTTGAGAAAAGCGAGGACTGTTTGGGAAGAAAATGTTAATAGTTTTTCACGTGTTTCAGTCAGAGTGATTATTTTCTTTGTCACATGATTACCAAGAGTAAGGAGAAAAATTTTGAAATAAAAAAAAATTACATATTCTGTCACAATTGAGTAAGGATTAAGGTCATCACCAGCAATGACTTTGACCTCACAGCATTATTATATAAAGAGGAGGTGTCAAATATAAGGCTTGCGGGCCAGAATTGGCCCAGCAAAGACTCCAAAGTGATTTTGACATCCCAGATGTAAAGCCACTAACATGATAGGCGCTGACAGACCTTTACTGAAAGTAGCTATATGTTCTCATAAACTCTAAGGTTAGAGTTTATGGTAAATGGACTGGTTCTTATATAGCGCTTTTCTACTCTTCTGAGCACTCAAAGCGCTTCACACAACTTGTGCATTCACCCATTTACACAAGCACATTTTCTAAGTGCTCTCTAGCTAACATTCACACACACATTCATACTCCGATGAATGCATCAGAGAGCAATTTGGAGTTAGTATCTTGCCCAAGGATATTTGGCATGCAGACTAGGGGAAGCTAGGAATCGAACCACCAACCTTCCGATCAGTAGATGACCTGCTCTACCACCTGAGCTACAGCCACCCCGACCTACCCCGTTTATGACTATAAGCTCTAAAAAATGTGGACCATAGGCTCGGTCTACTCTGAGGTACCTTGATTCAAGGATACGTGATTTATGAGTGTGTCGAAGGTGGTGTATCATCACCTTTTTGTCTGTCAAAAAGTCCAACATTTTTAAATAAAAACATCCACAGACGTGTAATTTGTTGCATTGCAGGATCTCTGCAGGTTTTCATCTTTTGAGAGCTGCTGAGTGTAACTCTAAGAGAGCAAACTGAGAATAACTGATGACTGCTAAGTCTGAAAGCTGACTTGTTGTGAGGAGGATGGTGTAGTGGGACAGTCTTTTAAGCCAAGTGCTCAGGTTCAAGATCTGCTTGCCTACACTCATCTATTCTGCTGTAGGGTCCTTGAGCAAAACACTGACTTTTTACCAACTGCAGTCACTCTGACCTCTGAACTCCCTGAGAGAAGGAAAGGACAGGAGTTTCCCTTCAGGGATCAATGAACTCTCAATCATGACGGCTGAATTAGATTTTGACTGATAAAGTGTGGTGCTGAACAGAGAGGGCATTGTATTCTCCCACAGCGTTAGAGAAAGTTAACTTTGTTTTGTCTACAAACAATTCAAAGCGTTTCAGTTGGCTGCTGTTAAGCTGGAAGAATTCATCACTAAGTAAAGAGCAGCACTTGGGTATAAATGCATCATTTTGTAAAATTCAAAGTTGTGTTTTGACATTCGGTTCTCCCAAATGCCCACAGATGAGTAATGAGCATCTCTCCACTGCAGGTATGCCATGAGGTTGAAGAACTTCACCAGCCATTTAGCCACCGTCTCTGAGAAGAAACTCGCCGTGTTGTGGTACGATACTCTTCCATTGTCTGTGTGTGTGTGTGTGTGTGTGTGCGTGTGTGTGTGTGTTTAAGTGCAGCATTTAATTAAGTCTGCTTTCTAAAATAAACAAATATATTTAGAAAAATGTTAAAAAATGACAGTTACTTGAAAAACATAAAGTATATACACACTATATGCACACCACTCAAAAAAATTAAGGGGACTGCACAACCAGTCTCATGTTAATCTCAATCACGTTCTATTGGTCAGTACTTGACCAATAGAATGCAAAGTGAAAGCAAATCAAGCGGTCCCTAAATCACTGCGTGATGGCGTGCCAATCACAGCCGTTCCCTGCAATGCACAGCTTGGTGTTTTTTTTAGATGTACTTACACTTTATTTGTCTGCAAAATGTCACATGTTGTAAAAGTGACAGCAGTGCAAAAAGGTGTTTAGTAGCAAGAATGTGTTGCATCATGGATGTGAAAGTACTGCGATGTTCCCGTGACAATAAAGACATTTTGTCACTAAAATCAACAAACAATCGTGATCTAAATACTGATCACATGGTGCTGGACAGGCAGGAGTTTTTGTGGATTATGATGTTTGCAGACGACACTGCGATTTGTACTGAGAGTAGTGATCTACTGATCTACTTCTTGCTGTGAGGCATCAGCACTAGCCACTGCACCACATGTCACATGTATTTTTATGACAAATAAAATAAGGTGTGGTATTTGACGCATCTACCCCGACCACATTACACCGAACGTGTTCAGATTTGTTAGCCATGAGGCCCAGTGAATGTGGAGGTTTTTAGCTGTGCTTAATTTTCCCTTAAAAGTAGTTTTTTACCTGCAGTGTTCTGAGCTTCCCTGACGCACAGCCACTGTTTTTTTTTCTCCATTCATAGTATTATATATTTCCCACATTCCTTATTTCATTGAAGTTCTTCCTAATCCACAAGGATTTGAGGGGCACGTTTGAAGTCCGGGTGCATTCTGTGCGGATGACTTGAAAATAATATTGAGGATAGATCTTTAAAGGGAATTTGTACAGAGGACTCATCTGCCTTCTAATGCTTTTGTTTCCATAGTAACCGCTGTCTGTCTCTGCTATATCTGAGGATGTTCCATCTGAAGAAAGACCACGCTGTCAAGTACTCGCGGTCGCTCATGGAGTACTTCAAGGTAACACACACGCGCACACATACTTGGACACAGACTCCATTTCCTTCCTTGCTCACTCTCTCTCTCTGTGTGGAAAACACACAAAGCCAATTACAATCCCTCAAATACATTTCATATTCATTTTCATGGTGCCTGTGCATTAATTTTGCATGGCGTTATTAAATTCCATTCTTTCTCTTTGATATTAATGTATTAATTAGCTCCATCAATCATCACCGTGGATTGTTAGGGTTTAATGTGCTTGTTTTGATTAATTATGTTTAGTTTAATTAATTACTGAGGATGTCATTATCACAGTGCTGCATTTGCATTGATGGGATTGGATTTCTGGGAAGCGACTGACTGGGGGGTTTATCTGTGCATGTGTGCGCAGTCTGTGTACATTCAGTAAGTGTTGACATAAAGTTGGAGCAGTTCATTTAAAAAGGAAATGTACACAAAACAGTCTAACCGTTTCTGTAATACACTTATCTGCATGACACATTCATTTTGCATTTTCAAAATTCACTAACGTTACAACCTATTTAATGTCCAGAGGTTTAGCAAAGGCTCACATCATCTTAGCATTGCGTTTGCCAAATGCTTTACTGAAGGGTTTCATTACAAAATACCTTTTATATGATTAGAAAATGTGATTTGATCTGATTAATTGCCTCAAACTTAATTTATTTAAGTTTGATAGTTCAGTCTGGCAGCCTGTCATCTATGAAACAGAAGATTTTTATTCTTAATAAATAAATTCATATTTTTCTTGATCCGTGATCCTTCATCCATAAAATGAAAAGCTGGCAAAAACAAAAAACTATATTGGATGCATAAAGTAAAAAAAATATGTATATTTGCTGGATTATTTACTAAAGTAAGAAGAATGCAATAGATAATGTTTGTGTATTTTAGTGCTAGTACAGACCCATCTGTCTGGTCTGTTTGTGCTGTTAGCAAACTGATATAGCTACATACATTAACAACCACACCTTTCTGTGTGGAGTTTGCATGTTCTCCCCGTGTTTGCGTGGGTTCTCTCTGGTTACTCTGGCTTCCTATCACAGTCCAAAGACGTGCAGTTAGTGGGGATAGGTTAATTGGTGATTTTAAATCACCCATAGGTGTGAATGTGAGTGTGAATGGATGGAAAAATATAAATGGATTAAGACATCATGTCAGTCAGCTATTGTATGAAAACATAAGTATGTTCTTATGTTGATCAGCCACACACTGTTCACCCTGTAGTGTAACTGTATAATAAAACATTGATATGCAAACTTCTGTTTGATTGACTATACAGCCACACATATCGACAACAGCTCTTTATCTGATATTAAACTTTTGATATTGTCTCAATGTAATTATAAATGTAATGTAAACATGTAAATATACTGTAAACATCACAATGTAGAGCTATCAAAAATCAGTATAGTCAGTATTTGCTATATTTGATCTTACTGTAACAAACTTAAAATGATACAATTTTTTTAAAAGGTGTTACAGGTGCATAAATGCTACAAATGGATCATTTTAGCGATGTTATGTGATTGCTAGGCAAAATGTTGGCACCATATTATCTAATATAGTTAAGAGCAATGAGCGGCCTAAGCTGTACCATAGTACCAGGTCTAGTAGCTGTACTCCTGACTGTGTAGGAGGAGATTGCAGGCAAACAAATAGCAGATTTTTTGCATTATAGTAAAATGAACAGATTTCTGTTAGGATCCATGTCTAAATGGTAAAAAGTACATAATCCCCATAAAACCAGATTTTTAAAAAAACCTTTACACTCTCACTTTTTGTGCGAATTAAATAAACAGGATATTGTGCAATAATTACTGAGCTGTAGGGGTCCTAGATTAGCTAAGTGTGTACTGTTATTGTAGTACAGGGAGACAAATATGTGTATTTTTTCTAATCCATGTTATCATTCTTCATATTGTTCTCCATGTCATAGTTTTTTGCAATATGCAGTATAGCATTTTATTCTAACAGTGGAGGAACGTTTACTCACAAAGTGCACTTTAGCACAAGTTTGAGTTTTTCCAGTCTACTCCTAATCACACAGCTGTAGCGACTCATTAGTTTTAAAATAAAGATTTATACTTAAAAACTTGGAGTACAGATCTTCTAAGTTTATTTGCATAAAGAGGTCAAGTTGTCAACTATTTCACAAAAAAACAAAAGATTGTTACATTTTTTTTCTTCACTTTCCTTTTATTTTTCAGGGAAACCAACTAATTTGAATTCTTAAAACTCACCAGCATTTTACTAGTATTATTAATAGTGCAGTGTTTTGGAGGTAGGACTGCAACTGTAATTTATTTTGTTGTATTTACTTAAGTGAATGAGCTGACTCCTTCCTCTATAGCTGGAGAGCTGTAAACAACATGGTTTAATACATTTCTGTTTTTGTTATTCAGAATTCAGCCAAGAGTTCCCACCAAGCACCCTCTCCCTGGAGGACCAATGGAAAGTGAGTATACATACATACACAGACACACACACACAAACAGTACCCCCCACCCCCACCCCTTCACCTTGATAATTGAGAATTTATAATTCACCGGAGCTCTGCTGCAGAATACCGTGTCGACCCTGACAGCCACTTGCTCAAACAAACCCTCAGGAAGCAAATAAAGGGACTGATTTGTTGTAGATGTGAGAAGGAGAAGACTGGAGGGGCTGCCGGGTGTTGGGTGAGAAGGAGTGATGGAGGGAGTGATGATGGATGGAGGAGGAGAAGCGTGGAGGAGCTGCGGATGTGAAGCTAATGAGTTTGGACAGCTATGACGCTGCACAGCAGCAGGACTGGGCTCAGTGTTTGTGTGCGTGTGAGTGAGTGGGGGGGACTGAATCAGGCACAAGTTGTGGGTCAGCAATGGTCAAGGCCACATCACAGACATTACATCATGTCAGGAGCACACACACACACACACACACACACACACACAGCTGTGCAGGACAGGGAGCAGTTTGTACTAATGTATCCACTGGTACTACACAGAAAGCAGCAGAACATTAAAGCTCTCTGTCACATTTTCTATAGTTTGCTGTAATGCCAATAACAAAACACTGTTAATCTAATTTCCCACGCAGTTAATGTAATGAGTTGTTACTCTACCTAAGACATTTACATTGACCGTGAGTCACAAGGGTGTAAAGAGTGTTAAGGCTCCACTGTGAAAGAACCCAGCTCCTCCGTGCACGCTAACAGCTCCACATGAAGAAAAGAAAAGATCATGTGTCTCTATTTATGCTGACCCTCATATTTAAAACTAATAAAATACTGATATGATGTTGATAATACTGGTGCCAATTGAAAATGGAAAAACAGAAGAAGAGCATTTATCTTTTATCTATGAGCACAACATGTGGCACCAAATCAAGTCAGAGATCTCAAGATTGAAGCATTCTGCCTTTACCCATTAGGTTAATCCCATGGACTAAAAAACAGACACAGCCATGTACAGTTAGGTCCCGATCCTGATGTGACCGAAATGCAGACTTTCAGCTCTATTTCAAGGTGTTTTATAAAAGTTTTCCACTGTTTTAGGAATTAACGACATTTTTCTAAACAGTGCCACATTTTCAGGGGCTCAAAGTAAAAATCTGCTCTATTGGATTGAACTGCCCAGTCACTTTTTAAAATCAGGGACTTTACTTAAAAATGGAAGTGATTACTAAAAATCTATCCATCCATTCATTAGGGTTTTTTTTCCCCACTTATCCTTTTCCAGGGTCACAGCTGAGTTAGTGTCTAACCTATCTGTCATAAGATGATAGGCAGGGACAGCCTGGACGGGTTGAGAGTACATCAAAGTAACTCCTAAACAGTTTATGCAAAAGTTTTGTAAAACAGCTTGCTTTACAAGGATTTAAGTCTGCACTTAAATTCATTGTGGTTGAGTACAGAGGCATTCGTACAAAAATCTTTCTTTAACTTTGTTTACCTACTTGCATCGCTGCCCTGTACGCGTCTGTTTCATGTAAGCAAACATGTCTGTGTGCTGAGGTTGGATATTTGATATAGATTTCTGTGTGTTTTCTATGTTACTTACTCAGGAGTTCCATTAGCATCTTTCAGCTGATTGTTTTGGATGTGAGGCCGAGCTTAAAAAATGATTTGGTTCAGTCTCACCCGTACTGTTTTCAGTCGGCTGTTTTTGCCGTTCCAGCTGTAAACACACAACATTGGAAACCCGCAGATAAAAAGTCAGACTTTCATTTAGAGTTGGTGATGACAGAGCTAAAGGGAGAAAGAATTTTAGACCTACATTCATCTGGTGACCAGCAGCACAGCTGCAAATCAATGATAATGCTGCTCTACGGGCAGTGGAACAAGCTATAAACGCCACACTGACAACAAATGGCCAGACAAACATAATAAGAGCAGCTTTAAAAATCACATAGTCAGTAATGTTGCAAATAGCTTCCTTCTTATTCCCTGCTGCCTTCTGTAATATGACAATGTTTGACTTTTCTTGCAAAATCTAGAAACAGTTTAAAAGATGGAAGTAGTTCCGATCTAAGAAGTGAAGTGCTTTTAATCTAATGTCCAGCAGGGGGTGCCTCCTTTGGTTACCAATAGAAGACATCTTGAGTTTAGTAAACACTTTCCTCATTTGGCTCATTCACTAGTTTCCAGTATTATAGTTAAGCTACTTTCAGTTGGTCCCTTTTCACAAGGGCTCCCCACAGCAGGAAGCTCCACACCACATCCCCTTCCTAAGACAACCTCAAAGAGGATTTGTGTCTCTGGCTGGGATCAAACCAGCAACCTTTCCCTTATCAAACAAATGTGTTAACCACTTCCTGGTATAATAGAATAAAAATGTAATTTATTAAATAATTGTGTAATTTCTTTTTTAAAACCGTGGTCTTTATTAGAGTCTGAAGGCTGGATTATCCAGTCTGTTAGTCGTGCCAATGGGCGCTTGCTGTCCTGGTTTTCAAAGTCAAACTCTCACTCATCACAGCTGGTTTTAAAACGGCAAGAAGGCGAGGGGGAAAATCTCCAGCTCAAGCCTTCAAAACAGGAATTCAGGAATGAGAGATGTCATGATAGAAACATTCATCTTTTATACTGTCTGTTGCAAAACTGCTCAACTGCAACTACAGCATCTATCACATCTAACTTGAGTTAAGATCACAAGCCGGTCACTTGTTGACTCCCTGACATATAAATTATACAAACAGCACAGACATTGTAATAATTATTAAACTGAGGTAAGAACAGTGAACAGGTCTTTTTTATGGCCCACAGCATACAGGGGCTCCCTGTGATGTTACTGGGACTTATTGCATTTCCATATTTTCAGGGTCAACGGGACTCCATCTCCTCTGTCACTTAGCCCTTCTCCAGCCAGCAACGGAGGAGGAGCGGGAGGAGGATCCGGAGGTGCACCGGGGTCATCGGGCAGCGTGGCTATCCCCCAGCGGATTCACCACATGGCTGCCAGTCACGTTAACATCACAAACAACATCCTGCGTAGCTACGAACACTGGGAGACGGCTGACAGACTGGCGGCTGAGAGCCAAGGTAGGACGGCACAAGACTGCGTACTGCTGGATATATTTTCACATCGGCACCAATACGCTGCTGAATATTTACTGTCATGACCATGAGTTTATATCTCTAACATCTGGATACATGATCATTAATGTGACTCACATGCAAAGTAAATGCTATTGATTCATATGTTTGTTCACTAAAACCATTTTGCATGTGAATACATGTGACTCATACATACATAAAGGAGACAATTTGAGTAAAACAGCTTTACTCACATGTTGAAGATACTGAACACTCAGTTATGAGAAAAAGAAGAACACGTAAAAACTTTCAGCAGGAGTTTTATTGAAAACATTTAACTGTGTACATTTTTATTACTTATTTATTTATTAATTATTATTTATTTGATTCTCTCTGTGAGCAGCACTTTGCAGAGGTTTTAGTCACAGACTGTATATCAAAAACGGTCACCAACAGTGAAGCCAGTGTCAGCCAGCAGGAGGCGACTCCATGGTGTGGTTCTATGAGAACACCCCTGCTTCTACTTGGTCTACGACCTCTGTAAAGACTTTATGGTTTTGGTCTCTAATTTATATTCATTTGTGGTTTCTATTAAAGTCACAAAGGTCAATGAAGCATCACAAAGGAGCCCAGCCAATCTTCAGATTTACAAGTTACTACCACATTGGAGCGCTGAGTGGAAGTACTCATTTTTCATTTATATCCAACTCATTGTGGAGTTTTTTTGTTGTATTTTTTAGACTAAAGGCCTTTATACACCAGAAACCTAAAACCTGTTCAAATATTTCATGCGCTGAAGTTGTTTTTCAGATTTGCCTATTCTTAATGTAGACATTCACACCGAACAGTCGAACTTGCAGCGTTAATTTTTTTGGACCAAACTCGATTTTTCTGATTTTTAGGATGCGAGTAAACTGATCAGACCAATCAGAACCATGCATTTGGTAACAAGTGCACTCGTAGCTCAGAACTTGCACCAGTACTAAATATATAAATAGTAAAATAATACTGTTTTACTAAGACACACAGCTAGATGCTGCTCCAGGCCAGTCGATTCTCAGAAATGATTTTTCTGCCCCATCAGATATGGTTCCAGCTCTGCCAACAAGAGCTCAACTGCCCCACTGATATCCTGAAATATGTACGAACGCCTCAACTCCTGGATCAAACCATGAAATCCTCCCTGCTGCTGCCTTCTCTTGAAAATTAAATGAACCCGAAATCATCTCAGTTTCTTCCTTTTCTTTTTAGAAATATAAGGACCGGCTCATCATCACTCGATGTCGACTTCATCTTTTGTCATAGTGCGTTTTTTTGGTTTTTGGTTTTGAGGACAGAAATACAACGTGTTCGGCGTGTATATACGCTACGCGACAAGTTTCTGTCCAAATAATTCAGAATTTCACGTCTCTTTCTCAGTTTCCAATGACTTTAAGACTAAAAGCTAGTCTAAACTGGTGTCCACAAAAAACAATTTGAGCTGATGTTGTGACCAGTAACCACAGAAAGTGACATGACATTTGGTGATTTAAAGTGTTGACGGGCAAAATAATCCCAAATGTAATTTTCCTCAGCTCACAGACATGTGTTTGAAGCAACTACCAAGTAGAGTGAAGGATACCACTGATTGGCAAATGAGAGAGTGGTTAATATGTTAGAGGGTTACCGTGGCAACCATGGTCTGTAACGTCTACCAACGACCGACCGACCAGCGCCAAACCGATTTGTAATGAGTGAGTTGCTTCCCGTGTGGTCGCCCCTGTAAACATGATCTGTATCTGGGAACGTGATTGTTAAAGCTCTTAAAACCTTTGCAGAGAAATGTTCGCGTTACTATTTTCACTAGTCGACTAGTGGAAACAGAAGCCAGGCATGGCTTGTAGAACCAGCTATGAATAAAGAACCAGCCTGACTTTTGCCTCATGTTGCCCACAGCCCTCTGAGAGGCACTCTCAGTAACACTGTCTTTCTCCTGCCATTCCTCCCTTCCTCCTTCCCGTAGATTTCTTCCAGGAGCTGGACTCTGTGATGGAGCCGCTGAGTCAGCAGAGCAGCATGACAGAGCTGGTTCGCTACGTAAGGCAGGGACTGCACTGGCTCCGAATAGAGGCTCACCTGCTGTAAAGACTGGACTAGAGCCAACATTAAGAAAAAGAAGAAATGGGCTGGGAGCTAGAACTCGGGTAACAAGTGAGATGAGACCCAGAACGATGCTTCAGTTCCCACTGGGATCCTTTGAATGTCTCAACACCATCCATGGTAATATAATGGCTTACACCAGGTGGATTAATTGGGCTGAAATCTCCTTTCATTAGGAGTGAACAGTAACTAAGTTTGGGAATTTCATCTGTGAACCACAGAATACAAATGAGCATATTAACAATTTGGCTGATGCTGCTTTTTTGGGGGGGGCAACGGTATACAAGTGATTGTAGCTTTAATCCC
>VUQG01025920.1:0-14168 GCA_015106755.1 Etia nguti | reverse complement strand
TTTTTGGGTTAATAAAAAAAAAAAAAAAAAAAAGCCATCCTACGTGTATTCACCACACAGCATTTTTATAGGTAAAACAATCGGCAAATGGACCTAAATCAGCCAGTGAGTCACATGGATGTTGTTATAAAAAGTAGTATGACAGGCTTCAAGGGATTTCTTTACTACAAAAGTAAATAGGTTCATGGTCTAAAGGCCTTTAAACACTGGACATATAAATCAATGCAAATATTTCCTGAATTCTTAATGGGCGCTTGATGAATTTGTGGCATTTATTCTTTAGAACCAAGCCCAATTTTTCTGCTTTTCCGCTCCAAATAAACAGATCTGACCAACCAGACCACTGCATTTGGTAACTATTGCCCTGCAGCTCAAAATGCGCACAAATGCTGATATATAAAAATATAAAAATAATACTATTTTACCTCAGACAAATAGCTACACATCTGCTATCTGCTCACAAAAATGATTTCTCACCTTCTTGGATGTGGTCCCAACTCTGCCAACAAGAGTTCAAAATGTCGCATTGACATCCTAAAATATGTATGAACGCATCCATAATACAGCTTCAACTTCTGGACCAAACATCAGGGCCAGCTCATTATCGCCTTATCTTAATAATTTTTTTTTTTTTTTTTTTTTACGGCCGGCATTTTTTGAGGACGAATTTTCCACAGAAATGCAATATGGTGTGGATATATGTTAAATGAAAAGTTCTAACATAAAAATTGGTGTTTCATGGGTCAGAAGACTCTTCATCCATACAAATTGATTCCTAGGAGTGCAGCCTACTCCAATCAGAGACATTATCAGATGATACTGATGAAGAATCTTTAAAGAATATAATATATAACTGGAAAATGAAACACTGTTACAAATAAGACAAAGGATTAATCCTGCAAAAAAATGATTACTTATGAGATTAAGTGCACAGAACAATAAAATAACCATTTCAATTCAAGTTTTTTTTATTTTGAGTGAGTGATCACTGAGTGATTTGTATTTGGCATTTTCTTACATGTTCCTAGCATACGTTGGGCTGTTGCAGTGCTTACTACAGTCACTATTTAGTATGTTACCATAAAAAAAATTGTAATTACCTCAATTAGCATAATGAATGCTGGCACTTGGGGTTTAAAAGCTGTTTTTAAGAGTAGCCTGAAATTATTTAAACCAGGCTATGTTGGCCAAGTTTTAAGCCAAAAATTCTGGCTCTGCTGCCTCTTTCACCACCAGTCCCTTTACATTTCCAGTAGGCTAGATGAAATGTAGCCTCATAACCGCCCACAATGTGCATTGTAAAATGCTACCATGCACTATTCAGCCAGTAGGTGGAGGATCGCTATCAACAATCGCGCCAGCTAGCTAGCTAACAGCTAACTAGCTAAAAAAGTAAACATGTGGGCAAGGCCTAGAAGTTCTTGAGACATTTCATCCAAAAACAAAAGGGATAATGGGAGTCATTCTAAAGCTGTAAATACAATTGTTTTTGTTGTCGTAGTTCATTAAGCACCAAAGCAGTAGAAAAACTAAAAGTCACATATTGCCATGCCTTTAAAGTACCTGAAATGAAGGGAGAAAATACTGTTTCCTCCTGCAAATTTATTTAGTTTGTACAGATTTGAGGTCCAGGTTTGTTGTGCAGCATTAAAATAAATTTGAAATGAAAATCTTTTCTTTCTGTAGCATCTGAGTGGTGGCAGGTGTCCCATTATCATCAAGAACCTTTGCCCAATTCAAAATTACTGCTGCTTTCTGAATGTTGGTCTCAAACTCTGAACTTTATAATTAAGCATGTTTTGTGTGTTTTGTGTTGTTATCAACCTTGCAGGAACAATTTTGCACAAACTCTTTCATTTGAAATATGCAGACAATTGTCTTTCCTGTGAATTGCACTGGTGTACGTGAGACCTGGAAAGGAAACAAGAGAATAGTATGGCCGGTGTTTGAAATATTTCATTTAACCTTTATATATCAGTGTTGTTTCTTGAGCTTATCACCCTGCCAAAAAAACCAAATAATCAAAAGCATAAATACATACATAAAATCTGTATTCTGTTCTCTTCCAGCTATCAGCTACCTGAGCAGACTTTTTATTCTGTGTGCAGTGTTGTGGCAACATAAATTCTGGGGAGAAACGCAATCTCTAAAATTGTACTAAAGGTTCTGCAGTGCACACTGAGCAGATCCAAGGAAAAGGAATAAACTTCAAGTATACATTCGAAATTCAGCGATGTTCCTCTTAAAGCAGGCAGCATATACAGTATCTATAGAAAACAGATTCTGAGGCAGTGCAAACTGAGTGTGTATGTGTGGGTCTGACTGTATAAAGAATGTCAGTCACAGTAACTTTTCATGCTAGAAGCATGGAGCTCTTGACATGAGACTCAATCAGCAGCACTAAAGCCTGCCTCTGCCTCCTCTGCTGCTACCACCCTACTTTTGTGTCGACTAATCTGCACTGTAGGATGTAGAGGAGCCATTTGATATTGTCTTCCCTGGTGTTTTTCATTATCACCGTCTTACTGCAGCCTGCCGGCGGCATTACCTCGACATTAGTGGGCTTGACAGGACGAGAATCACCACACAATCCTGTCACAACCTCCCATCTCTGCTATAACCCTACTGGCATTTCAAAGCCCCTCTACCTCTTCTTATCTCTCACTTGCTTTTTTCAGCTTTCAGGTGGATCTGCAGCAGGGTCATGGACAATATTTTTAGGAAAATTACTGAGAGGTTAGGTATTTTGTCAGAATCTATGTGGCATCTTGGCAGAAGGCAGAGTATAAAGAACTGTCACCTGATAAAGGCAAAAGAGCAGAATCTTCACTGGAAAGAATGTATGGCATAATGCTATGTTCTAGCTCAGACATCTCTTTTCAGATATACTTTTACTGAGATATAGAAGATTTGTCAAAATGAGTTAATTTAACAACATGTAACACATTACAGTTTTCGTAAAGTATGACTGAAGCAGTATTATAGTAGTAGTATATATTTATGTCTTTCTGTGAAAAGAAACTCAAATTAATATAGCTCATTTTACAGGCAAACACTCTACACTTGCAATCCTAGAGTCCTACACAAAATATGTTAAACGCTTGTTTCTTTCGAAGCCTCAACTTTTTAAACTAGTGATCCTGAGCTGAGACAGATAACTTCAGTTTTCAGACAATTGGGGATACACTCACTGGCATCTTTATTAGGGTACAGCCATATAACTGTTCGTTAATATCTAATTTGCCAGTAATATGACAGCAACTCAGTGCAACTAGCCATGTAGACATAGTAATATTCACCTGCTGAAGTTCATGGCTATTAGAATTTGGCAGAAAGGTGATTTACATTATATTACATTATACTGATTGTTGTTTGTGTCAGGTGGGCTGGTCTGAATATTTCAGAAGCTGTTGATCTACTGGGATTTTCCCACACAACCATGTCTAGGGTTTACAGAGTGGTCTGAAAAAGACGAAATATCCAGTGAACCAAATTGTCCTGATGATGTCAGAGGTCAGAGGAGAATGACTACACTGCTTCAAGCTGGTAGGAGGGCAACAGTAACTCTCATTGCAACCAAAGTATACAGAAGTGTAAAAGCACAACATGTCAAACTTGTAAGTAGTTGGTCTACAAGCAGAAGACCACACAAGGTGCCGTTTCTTCCAGCTAAGAAAACATACCTATGTGAATTGCGACTGAGGCAATTGGAAAAACATTGATGCTAAAAATATCTCAACTTGTATTGTATCACTCTGACCAGAAGGATAAAAATTCGGCAAAAACAACATGAAAGCATGGATCCATCCTGCTTTGCATCAATATATATAACGAACCATGTCGCAAAGCTCAGAAAGATCAAACTGGTTTCTTCAACATGACACCGAGTAGTCAAATGAGGAATGTTTCCTGCACCTCACTGAATCTATGACATGAAAAATTACCTCAGTTCAGAAGGCCAAAGGGTGTCTGAACGGGTACCTAAAAACCTGTCCTGTGAGTGTATGTCCATCACTGACTGTGTTTTCAGGGGATTTCAAGGGGAAATCCTTCTCATCCCTTTTTGAATTTACATCTCTGGATTTTTTTCATTTTTTTCCCTAAAGCTTTAGTCCCAAGTGCTTTGCAAGGTTTAAAGGTCTCTTGGATTTGCAATAAGAGACCTGTTCAGTTTTTCATTTCGGAAACATAACTCATGTTGTAGACACACAGATACAGAAAGCAAATGTCTCTCACTGATCCCTTTGCATTATTTACACTACCTTTCTTGCTTCAGGCAACGGTTGATATTATTGTGCTTGAGCCCAAACAGAAATTTAAAAGCCAATCACATGGGCTTTCAAATATTTCACCAAATGCTTGCATTATTATAGATATTCATATTTCCTTTTCTAAGCAAATCAATATTGATTTCCAAGTAAATCAGTAATGTTTTGTATTTCAACCTCTTTTCAGCATCTGTTTGATAATTATATTGTTACTGTGTCAGTTTTTTGTTGAACTTTTATCTCTTACCCTGCTTGCAGCCTTTTGTGTTTGTTTGCCCTGCCCGCATTAGTTTCCCCTGTGTTGAGTCAATTAGTTTTCTGCATTGCCTATTTATAGCCCTGCCCTTCTCATCATTGTTTGTCAGTGTGTATGCTCACCTGTGTTCTTTACCAGTGTTCTTCCTTGTGCTTGTTCTTATTTTTGTGTTTTCTTGCACTTTTTTCACCACCACTAAATCAGTTTTACGTTAAAGCTTACTTTTGTTTTTGCAGTGTGGCCTCCTGTGTCCTGCATTCTGTGCTCATTTTTTCCTAATATAGCATAAACTTGATATACATGCAGCTATGTGATAGCTTGCCATCAAAAATAGTACATATCTTGATGTTTCCTTCAAATGTGTGCCTCTAAGTTTCCTTCTACAGCCATTACCTAAGTAAAACTAGGAACATAATCACACAATAAATATGCTGAAAACAAAAGTAGCCTAATTAAACACTAATTCTCAGCCACCAAGTGTCAGAGCTCTGATGGCCTCTGCAATTAGCAAAAGTCAGTTGATCTCTAGAGAAAAACGAGGATGATACCTGCAGCTAATGGGGACATGACATCATTACTGTGATGTTCAAAGCAAAAATTGAAAATAACTGTAAATTATGAAAAGCTGAAAGACTTATGTCGTATTAAGCTGCAGGTGGAAATGTAAAGAAAGATTTAAGGCAGTTTCCGATTATACTGACAGGGCTGACTTAAAGCAATACCTCACTCAGGCAGATAATTTTTACCTCTCGGCACACAAACCTTAGCAGCAGGTCCAACATCTCGCACCCCGGAGAGCCACAGTCAACAGCAGCATTCAGACTTTCTCCCCTGCTTTTGGTATTGATATTTGCTAACAGCCAAAATTACTTTTTGGAAAGAATCACCTGGGATGTTATATAAAATAATAACTCTTGGATCAACTTTGCCTTGTGTTTCATTACATTTCAAAATGAAAGTAAGAAAATGGCAAGTTGATTTTTTTCAGTGGTCACCAGGTGGACTCTGAAACACAGCTTCAGCTCTTGCACTTCATCCTGGATAGCTTTCAGAGATACAGTTCTGTGCAAAGGTTCAAGGCACTAAAACTAAAGTGAGGATGTTTTCAAAAACGATGTTATAAATATGTTTTTTTTTAGTTTTTGAAATTGACTCTGTATTCAAAATACAAATAAGAAATAGATTTAGAGTTATCCCTGTTTATGAACTAAAATGTCCACCTCCTGGAATATGAATTATCTTATGCACCTTACAGCAATAACTGTAAATAAACAGGTTTATTGTGTCTAATACTGATGTACTTCTTCTTCAGGAAGCCTGGAGAACTATTCCTGGAGAACTTAATACTTTTTTTTAATCCTGTCTTCCTTCTCTCATCCCAACTATTTGCAGCAGATGGCCGCCCCTTCCTGAGCCTGGTTCTGCTGGAGGTTTCTTCCTGTAAAAAGGGAGTTTTTCTTTCCCACTGTCGCCAAAGTGCTTGCTCATAGGGGGTCATATGATTGCTGGGTTTTTCTCTGTATGTATTATTGTAGGATCTACCTTACAATATAAAGCGTCTTGAGGCGACTGTCGTTGTGATTTGGCGCTATATAAATAAAATAGAATTGAACTGAATTGAACTGAATTGAACTGAATTACTTTCAGGGTTCCATGCACTGGGATCTGGGATTTATTAGGAAAAATTACTTGTTTCAGTTGCCTCTATTCTTTTGTGCCACAATATCCTAATAACATTATAATTTTTGTTTTGAAATATGCCAATCTTGGCAGTGTGATTACATCAAAATAACATATCACTAAAGCCTAATAATTAAATGGGATGGGCAAAGCTTGAAAGACTCCATTCAATCATGTCTGGGTTATGCAAAATAAGTTTCTTGATGAACACTTCCACCTTGAGGATATTTGGTGCTAAAACATCTAGTTTTTATTTTGTTGCTGCTTATAGGCAACAGCACACATGGGTGAGAGAACATATTAAGGAAAAAACACAGTTCTTTTTAAAATCTCTTCTTCCTTCCTATTTGAGATTTTTCTTCTCCTTTTTTTAGTGTTATAGAGATCGATGCCTACGATATCCAGGCTGTATCGACGAGACCTACTCCTGAAATCTTTATCCCCTACCTTTTGTTAGAGTCAATAGTACCAGTGGAAAGAAGGTACAGAAGTCTGCTTTAAACTTGCCCACTGATAAATACTAGAATCCGTTTGTCTTAATGCTGAATCTGTTTAAATCAGTTTTGTTTTTATTCTTATACTGTGAATAATCTTTCTTACTGCGTTGTGTTTTTCCTCTCTTGTTTGGCGCACAGTTGCTGTTTGCAGATTTTATGGAGGGGTTGAAAAATCTGGAAGATTTAAGAGTCATAGCACATTCTAGCTATTCATGTGAAACTAAAAATCACTTTCAGTCCCTGTAAACCAAGCCTACATTTAAATGTATTTTTAGTTGGCCTAAGGATACATTACACAATCTATTGCTGTAATATAATTCTCATTTTCCCCATAGGTCAAAGGTCAGGGTTAAATGCACTGCAGTGCTGTGCCGATAGACATTAGCGGGGCAAAGGCGGCAATGAACAGGCCTTTGGACACCCACATGGAGCACAGTCTCTCTGATAATGACACAGTCCTTATATAGACCTGTTAACTCCTACATACAGAGCTGCTCTTGCTTTCAGCAGCCAGTTAGTTAGTAGTACATGACTGTTTAACCTCACAGGCAAAAGAGTAACTCTGCTTATAGCTGCACTGCACGTTGTTACTTAAGAGTAAATTGTTGCAAGGTTAAACTACTTTTACTGCACTATTTGACTAAAAATGTTAAGTCTGTTGCACCAGAGCACCCCTCATTTCACTGCAGGGGTGATGGGGTGATTCACAACTGATTCTTTCCTGGATAAAATATCTTGTGTGTGTTTATGATGTCATTTTTTTTGTCCTTAATGTCTCACTGATGCAGTGTAAAAAGATATAAGCTGCCCCTGGTTAAGACTTTTTAGATATGCAAAAGGTTCATTTGCTTTATGTCCCCCAATTTTCTGTTTCTGCCTTCTCCCCTGAACATTACAAGTGATTTTTTCCCTAAACAATTCTTAACAAAGTTCCTCAAACAGAAAAAAAACAGCACTGCAAAGCAGTTTAAAAAAAGTAGCTTAAAAAATAAACAACTGCAAAATGAAACTAATGCCAAGTTAACTTTTACTGGAATGTAAATACAGTTTTTACAAATAACAAGGTTCACCTAGAACATTTACACATATAAGTACTGTTAGAATTACTCTTTTTAATTCATTTACTGGCATTTTTACACACATATATAACTAGCAAAGGCAGTAGCTTATTAGGAACAATGTCAGGCTGTTATAAAAGGCATGTAAAAAGGTGCAACTTTCACATCCAACGTGGATCTCAACGAGATTAAAAGGGGAGTTACAAGTTGTTGTTTTTTCCTCTTTAAAAAACTGTATTAACATAATGAAACTGCCCCTCTGGGATCAGGCAATTTTCAGTACGAGAGGCTTCATTGGTGATCTTTGAGGAACTCCTTCATGTAGTCAGCGAGTGCTTTAGTGTCCTCCAGTGTTACAGCGTTGTACAGCGATGCGCGAATTCCTCCAACTGACCTGCAGGGGGAGAAAAAATAAATAAATGTGTTTCATGTCTACAAAATTAGAAAACAAATCCAACAGCTGTGCTCCTGGCTAAAGTTATAGTCTTCCACTTCCATCCATGAGGTCTGGAGTCATTCCTAGCAGTCATGAGGTAAGAGTCAGGTTTTACACTGGACAGATCACCAGTCTATTACAGGGCCAATACAGAAAACCATTCAAATTCATATTCACCACCAATTTTAAATTGTCAGTTATCCCAAGTACCAGCACTAACCAATGTTCCACATAGTTTTGATAACCTTACAAGGGAAAGTAATTCTACTAGGTGTGAAATCTACATATAAAAATCATTATTAACTGAACAACACTATACACACAACATGTTTGTCAAACTAACCTGTGTCCTTTCAGTGAAATCATTCCACGTTTGGAAGCACCATCCAGAAACTCCTTTTCCAAGGCTTCATCTCCCTCTTTCTTCCCCACACGAAATGGTACATTCATCCGGCTCCGACAGGCTGTGTCTACAGGACACCTGAGCAGGTGGGCACAGCAAACAGCTCTGGTTTGAACGCCTGATTTCGCTACTTAAATTAGTTAAAATAGTTCCTTCATTGTGGCTACTGCTGTAGACTACAGAGTTTGTCTACTTGTAAAAAGCATTGTTCACTAGGCAAAAAAACAAAACTAATTATGAAGTAGAGAAATTATTTGATCGTTTGATCAGTTTTATTTGATAGTGTTTTACTTCCTGACCCATTTGTTCATTATCATTTTGCATTTTCCTTTGAATTCTTGTATTTAAATGCTGATGTGATACTTACACATAGAAACCATTAGAAGCATTGATGATGTCATAAATCATGGAGGACTTCTGCTTGTTGAGCATCTCCATGGCAGCACTGCCGCCATTGTTCTTTATCCACTCCAGAACCAGACTCATGATGTAGATGCTGAACCCAGTGATGAAAAAGATTAAAGTTTGTGACAAATTGACACATATTGATTATCTTCAGTCTTGAGGATAAAGACAAGCTTCTTACACTGGTGAGTTTTTACCTGAAACATGGCGGTGTGTTGTACAGGGAGTTCGTCTCAGCCTGCACCTTGTAGTCCAGGACAATGGGACACTCTTTCAGAGTGTGACCTAACAAGTCCTCTCGCACAATGACCACGGTTACACCAGCACAGCCCACATTCTTCTGAGCCCCAGCGAAAATGAGCCCAAACTGCAGATTGCAGGAGAGCAAAATAAATACACCCTTGCCTACAACTACGGGTCTACTTTGGGACAAAAAAAATGCCTTTGATTTGGCAAGAGGGAACTTATACGTTCAAAAGGAAACTAAGAACTTCTGGACATGTTTCCCACTCAAAATTCCCTTGTAGCCAATATGGCAATACAGAATTTGAATACATATTTAAGAACAGGGTCCCAGAGGCACAAGAGTTAAGTATATACAAATATATATACTATTTTTCAGTCTCATTTTTCCAGCTCACCTTTGAGACGTCCACAGGTCGGGACAGGAAGTTGGAGGACATGTCGCTTACCAAGACCACCCCATTTGTTTCTGGGGTAAAGTTATATTCAACACCATGGACTGTCTCATTGGAGCAGTAGTACACGTAGGAAGCTGAGGGGTTCAGGGTCCAGCTGCTGGGGTCAGGGATTTCTACACACACACACACAAAAATCCAAACAAGACTAACAAAGCATCTAAAGCCATGCTAGCAGCACAGTGAGAGCCATCAAAAACTTATTAAAATAAAACTTTATGGTGATAGCAGAATGTGAAGAAAGTTGTATCAGGTAAAGAAGGCTTTTAGGCAAGCTTTCTTGTAATTTCTTCAAGTGGTCTTCAGGAATAGTTTTCCAGGCTTCCTGAAGGAAATTCAAAACTCTTCTTTGGATGTTGGCTGCCTTTTATTTTGCTCACTTTCAAGGTGATCCCACACTGCTTCAATAATGTGTGTTTGGGAATACTGTCATGTTGAAAAATGAAAACCACTCTTCCACTGTATCGATTTCTGATGATGCTTTGGTGAACAGTGATCAGCTGAAGGGCCAGATGTATCTCTCAGACCCCATGTCAGGTTTTTGTTGGATTTTCTGCCATTTGTTAAGGTCATGACTTTCAGATACTATTTTTCTGCTGTAGATAGTTTTAGGCCTCTTACTTCTTTTCCTCCATTTTTCCAGTTTCCTCAAATTTTTTAAAGGACACGCTGCATACCATACCAAGATATGCCAATATCTATATTGGCAGCGAGACATGCCAATATAATAGCACTTTGGGAATCAGCTTACTGGTGCAAAAATACAATTTTACATCTGTCAAACAGTGTTATCTTTGTCTGTGAAGGTTATCAGTCATCCAGGTCATCGTAGTCTAAGGAGCTTGGAAAGAAAAGCATCTGGACTTCTTTAAGTTTTCTTGAAGACGTTTCACCACTCATCCAAGAAGCTTCTTCAGTTCTAAGAGCAATTGGTGGAGAGTCACAGATTTTAAGCCCTATGGGAGTGTCCCCAAGAGGGTCATGTTATCTTCGTTTTTCCCATTAAAGAACCGGGAGAAAATGTATGTTTGCAATATGCTGCTAATGACTAAATATAATTCAATTAAAATTGTTCTTTGTCAAGTTTTACTTTTATGGGTAGACACAACACTGGTTAATCCCTGGAGTTACGTGGCTTTTTTAATGTTTGAATGATTAACACCTCTGAAAATGGTCAGGTGGAGTAACTGAGTGGAAAATGAGTGAAAAAGCCGCCAATTTTCAAAGAAAACCTTTGAAAAACCTTCAGAAAGCCTTAAAAAAAATACTTCTCAAGACCACTGTAAAAAATTTGAAGAAAGTCTGTTTTCCTGGCACAAAATATGAAGAAATTAAGGGTGGCTTAAGACTTTTGCACAGTACTGTAATTCAAAGCACCATAGCATTGATTCTAAATATTACTATAAACAAAACCCAATCAGATCCAACCATGTGGAAATGACCACTTGCATACCAGTCTTTCACTGGTGCTTGGGCCTATTGTTGATTATGCAAGAGCCTGGGTATACAGCCAGATTTTGTAGACTCACTGTCCTGATGCAGTCAGAATAACAATTACTGACTATTATACTAGTTTTTCTTTCTTTTTTTAATGTCATGGCAGGAAAAAAAAACAAAAGAAAAAACTTGTCAGTCTGCACACTTACTCGTGTAACTATCCAGTTTTGGGTGAACAACATTCACTTTGCCATATTTCTCCGCTTCCTTTGCTGCTTTGGCTGACCACGTGCCTGTCACCAGGTAATCGGCACACCCATCCTCCTTAAGACCAATCAGGTTGAGAGGAACACTGCTGAACTGTCCAGAGCCACCACCTTGCAGGAACAGTACCTTGTAGTTGTCTGGGATATTTCTGGGAAGAAAAATACCAGTGTGTGTTAAAGGCAATCCAGACATAATCAAGTGCAGCAGTAAACTTACAGGAACTCTGATTCTTAAACCAAGCAAAGGTACAGTTTGGAAGCAAATAGCATTTCTTTACTCGGTTGACACACTAGTGTGGTTTAAATGTGATAGGTAAAACATGCAGCTATCGCTTGTCCATCTCTATCAATCTCCATCGGATTGACAGTAATGTGACTGTCTAAGAATAACTTTGAAGAAAAAGTGCACAACCATCTCGTTTGGCCGGTTTGCCTGTCATTAGCACTGTTGTACGAGCTTTTCAGGTCAATCTTAACAGAAGTCTGACTATGATTACAACACATTATGTATTGTGGGCTGAAACTACAAGAAAAAAAATTAACACCTTTGTTTGGAGGCGTGATTATAGTGCAGCATAACTGAAGAAACACAACAGAGCAACAAAAGTTACTTACAACAGCTCTCGCAGGAGGCTCTCTGTTTTGTTGATAATTTTATTGAAGTCTGATGATCGGTGACTCATCTCTAGCACAAAAAGAACATTTTGGGGGATTTTATTTCACTGTATATGACATACGCTCACCTTTGATGAAAATGTGATATTTGTGACATTTAATATTTCACAGATTCCGGAGATTGAGGAAGCAGTGATCAGCTATGAAACATCTGGACATATGGACATCTGTCAAGGTTTATTAATCTGGATACAGTATAGTAAACACACACTGCGTATGAAATGTCAGCTACAGGCCACAATTAACAAGAGGTTGCAAAGGACAGCTTTTCAGGTCAATCTTAACAGAGACTCATCCTTTACTGAAAAATCTACAGACAATACATTAACATGTTTGTTTACTGATCTGTTTTTCTACTCACCAAGGACACTGATGCCAGTGCCGCTGTAGTTTAGGAGCTCATTCTGTGCTTGAAGGAGCACCTGCAACACATCATGTAAGTATCTCTTCAAAAACTATGACGGCGGCTGGACAAGTTTTTTTTTTCATGGGTACTCAAAATAAAGTTTGGACTGCAACAAGAAAACAGCTGCAAATGAAACCACAAAGATGTGTTTGGTCTTTGTTACTAACCAACATGTTGGTTTGTAAATTAAAATTAAAAATGTGTTGCACCTCTGATCACTATCTTATATACAGGACTGCTATTAATAACTGATGAATAAACACATTAGCTTCACAAATCTTATTTGACCTTAAAAAAATCATTAAGGGTTTTCTAGTCTAGAAAATGGGCTTTTAGTGGATGACTAATGCAGAGTCACTGTTGAGAGAAGTCTATGCATGTGTTATGCATATATGCTGTTATTTCTGGCCATTTGATAAACTAAAGTGTTTTTAAGCTTGAGTAAATTAAACCACATTTTGAAACACTGTTGGAAGGTCGAAACCTTGGAGGGTTGCAAAATAGCAAAAAACAAAGTTGCTTAAGCACTAAAGGAGTCGATAATCAGCAATGCAACTGTCTCTCTCCGTTTTACAATTTTTTATTTTGTTTTGACCATTTAAACAACGCATGACTAAATCGTTACAGCTCATTGGTTTATTGGGCTCTACAAAGCCCCGCAGGCAGCAGTACAAACCACTCAGAGTACATTAAGTCTGCAGCCAACCGAAAAGACCTCGCAGGAGGCGTCAGTGTTATCAGGGAGCTGTGATTTGTTCTCATCTAAGCGTGTTTCTTCTGCCATCTAGAGGTTCTCTCTGCCGCTGCCAGTGAACCACAAAGGAGCAGGTTTCCACATGAATGAATGAGGCTGATGCAACTCAACACACTGTTGACAAATGCCAAGCTGACAATGGCATCAAACCAAAAGTCCTTTCCTCATACAGTGTCTCTCTTTACGAAAATGAAAGGAAAATAAGGCCATCGGGTCCGCAACGCGCCTGCGGTTGCACAGATTATAAAGTGGCAATTCGCTTTAAGGCAGTTTGCAATTAGCTCGTTTTTTTTCTTCTGCGTTTCCGCATATTATTAACGTTACACAAGCAAGAGAGGGATTCCAACTTACAGAGGGGGGAAGTTTTGCAGGTCCGGCTCCAAAGTTGATGGTTTGTTTGCGCTCCATGATGTAAACCGAGCTCGAAACTCCGTCCGGTGGATGCTGTCCCTGCCTGCTGTCTCTACCAAATTCAGCGCTGTGAAAGCCTCAGCTTCGACCGTGGCTCTGCTCTCCTCCTCCAGCACTGTTTGGCTTGGATGCCAGTTATGTATATAGCTTGTTGCGTTTAGGAACACCTCGTAAATTTGTAGCCTCAAATTACAAAATAGGGCCATGCAATCTACGTTACAATGCATAGTTGACCTTGTAGAGGTAGTATTAATGAAGTCTTGATGCATGCTCAAATCCTCAAAAAGTTGATTGTGTTCATCTGGACGTAGCGTTTTCGGAAAACGTTAACTCCAGTAATTACTGATTATGTTTTAGCAAACAAGTGGATTAACCTTTTAGGATGTCCGAGTGGATAAGCTCTGATTCAAATATTAAACAATTATTGTATTTTTTTTTTTTTTTTTTTTTTTTAAAAAAATTTTTTTTTTTTTTTTTTTTTTTTTTTTTTTTAAACAAACTGTGTGGCTCCTGTTTTA
>VUQG01025915.1:0-13094 GCA_015106755.1 Etia nguti | reverse complement strand
CCATTGATATTCATTTAGAGTCTTTTTCTCCAATTGATCTTTCTGAGTTAACTTCAATAATTACTTCCTCCAAACCATCAACGTGTCTTTTAGACCCCATTCCTACAAAACTGCTCAAAGAAGTCCTGCCATTAATTAATGCTTCAATCTTAAATATGATCAACTTATCTCTAATAATCGGCTATGTACCACAGGCCTTCAAGCTGGCAGTAGTTAAACCTTTACTTAAAAAGCCATCTCTAGACCCAGCTGTCTTAGCTAATTATAGGCCAATCTCCAACCTTCCTTTCATATCAAAAATCCTTGAAAGAGTAGTTGTCAAACAGCTAACAGATCATCTGCAGAGGAATGGCTTATTTGAAGAGTTTCAGTCAGGTTTCAGAGCTCATCACAGCACAGAAACAGCTTTAGTGAAGGTTACAAATGATCTTCTTATGGCCTCTGACAGTGGACTCATCTCTGTGCTTGTCCTGCTAGACCTCAGTACAGCGTTCGATACTATTGATAATAAAGGTGTGGAGCAGTGGGTTCAGGGTGTATTGTCAGGGGAGACTGAACTTCATCTTATGTCTGTGGAACCAGCTCACAGTTTGGATTCAGGAGACAGACACTATCTTTACTTTTAAGATTGGGCTTAAAACAATTCTTTTGAAAAAGCATATAGTTAGGGCTGGATCAGGCAACCCTGAATCCTCCCTTAGTTACACCCTTAGTTACTTCTTAGTTAAGAAGTGTTCTTCTTCTCTCACTATGTGTTTATACACCACTCTGAATTTAATCATTAGTTATTTTTAATCTCTGGCTCTCTTCCACACCATGTCTTTGTCCTGTCTCCCTTCCCCCACGCCCCAACCAGTTGTGGCACATGGCCGCCCCTCCCTGAGCTTGGTTCTGCCTGAGTTTTCTTCCTGTTAAAAGGGAGTTTTTCCTTCAGACTGTCACCAATAATATTATTTTAGGGTCTTGATCTTACAATATAAAGCCCCTTGAGGCAAATATTTTTGTGATTTGGCACTCCATCAATTGGAAAGAACTCATTAGTACATTTCTATCTCAATCCTTAATGACCCTAAACTGCTGCACTTAAATTTTAAACAACATTAAGAGTTACAATTACCTGAGTAGTTCACCTGAATACTACTCTAGTACCACCTTGACATTTGTAATTTGAAGAGCTACTTAGTTGGTTACCAAGAGTTCTTTGGTATTTGACAACCTATGATGATGAATGAGCCTCTGCTTCACTCTTATTTAGTTCTAATTAGTAAATGTCATGTCCCAAATCGATAAATTACAGCAATTAGCTGGCTGCCAGCTAGTCATATATTTACAATTAGCACATTACAATTGTTTCTTCCGCTTAAATTTGCCAAACTTATGTCATTTTTTAAACCAGCATTGGCCTAGCTCAGCGTAGTTGTAGTTAGAGTGAGTTAGAGCTGTTTTCCTGTGTTGGCCTTGGCTCTCCATGAAAGTGTGCTTCCTTCTAATAACATGCTGGCAATAACGCTTTTAAAAAACTGACCAGACCGGCCTTATATTCCTCTTTCCAGTTTTATGTTAGTCCCCTCACCACCTACACCTTCTTGGGGATGTAACATAATTGTTACACTGACAATATACTTGGCTTTGTCAATTTTTTTCTTTTTTACAACAGATTAGAAACCCAATAATGAGTACAGTAGTATGAAATAAGAATACTGTCTTAGTCTGTTTGAACCTACATCTACAAATGATTGTAAAATTCGTAGGCAAATCTAGTGCTGCAATATAGTACCTACAGTACTGTTAAGTCCATGTGTGTGACAAAGTTGGGTTTACTGTATATAAAGCAGTGATGAGTCATGAGACACCAGATGGTTTAGTGACAAATTACTCTACAAATTTACTGTATTATTGATCAAACGAGTATAGCCCTGTATCAAAAAGACTCGGGGGTTTAGAGAACAAGGCACCACACATTTAGCAGACAATGGTTTATATCCTTCTGATTGACCCATTCCACCTGCTTCAACTGCTGAAATCCATAAATTAACAAGTATGTGAAAATCGAAGAGCATAAATGAACATTTCTGATAGTAAGCTACAGTGCACAACAATAAGGATCAGTATAAACATACATAAATATTTGGCACCATGTTCTTCAGTGTGATTAAGATTTTTAAAAATATGACATTAATATCCAGGCCTGGACTTATTTCCAGACTCAAGAACTACAGGTTTACGCAGGGCTCTGGAACCTGTATTGCACTGGTGATTGACAAGTCTGCATACCAAAGGTTAAGCAGCAAAAGCATATGCACTTTATTGACCAAAGACACAAGGGAAAAACATTAGTATATACTCCCAACTTCCCCAACATCTAGAATGACAGAGTTTTTTAAAAATCCTGGTTTTGTAGGTTTTTTTTTTTTGGTTTTTTTTCTTCCCCACCCATGCTCCAGGGTAACTGTCCAGGAAAAGGTCCACAGCTCCAGGTCATCCAATCACACTCCAGTATATAGTGACAGGAAGTAGATGTACAATAGGAAAATGGGATATATGAGAAGGGGCTTCTTTGTTTTAAATTCATCTCCGACCAGCAGTGAAGCAGCACTGTATGCAGCCCAGAAAACTCCAAAAAGCTGAAAGATGAGAAGACATTTGTTCGACATTAAGAGCAAACAGCCACAGGATGAAAGAACTTCATTGTTTATCTAAACAGTTTTCTATCATGTTGTGGGCTATAAAAGACTCATTTAAAAGACAAGCTTTTCAAAAAGTGGAGTGCACAATTACGGCAATGTTCTAATTACCTGATGATTCTAATGCCATCCTGCTCTGACATGACAGAATTTTGAGGTCACTGCTTGTTGACGTAAATTTCTCAGGCAAGTTTGTATCGCTGACTTCGCTTGCAAATTGCACGAATGCATGCTGAACCAAGCAGGAAAATGGTATATTTTCTTTAGAGAAAAGGGAGTGGGATTTGGAACCAGGGGTTATGGAGGACTCAAACCATCAGAAATAATAAGGCTGTCTATTTTGTTTATTCATACATTTCTTCTCTGCTTCTCATGAGGAGAAATGAGGAAACTGTCATAGGCGCATCAATTTCTGTCACGTTTATGAAACTTTGGCCACGTCCACACTAATGCGTTTTCGTTTGAAAACGCATCTTTTTCTCCCCGTTCTGGCCTTTCGTCCACACTGAGACAGTGTTTTTGGTCAAGGAAACCTGAGCTTTTTGAAAACGCTCTCCAAATCAGATACATTTGAAAACTGTGTTTTTCGCGTCGCAGTGTGGACTGCAAAAACTGAGGCTTTCGAAAACGATGACGCGTTTTAGTCATGTGACCAATTCAACTAAGATGGCGGATGGCATTGTACAGCGGTTGTTTTGTTTGCTCTCAATTTTGACAGCCCTATTAAAGATTAATATCAGTTTGTACATGCTCCAGAAGACGGGATGTTTACTCAGAGCAACTTTGTACTCTTGTGTTACTCGCAGCAACAACTCCACCTCATCATCAGTCCATTTAAATAACGTTTCAAAGGGCCGGAAAGTAAATAAACGGCAGACGCAAATGACGCAGGTCGAATCGTCTTACTTTTCACGAAGTACAGGAGCGTAGCGTTTTCAGTGTGGACGAACTCTCGGAAACGATTGAAAACGATAGTGTGGACGCAGAGTGTTTTTAGGCGAAAACGCAGTTTTCAATTTTATCCGGATTAGTGCAGACAAAGCCTTTGACTACAGCCCTTCACCCTCCTTTTTGCAGCGGGCGCTCTCACTTACTCTCTACCCTGATTTGGACACCAGCCTTCTAGACTAGAGCAGCTCAGCTACAGCATGTGCTTGAGCTGTTTCTGCTTCCTACAATCTTTACAAAATACCCATACATGTGTTACACTACCGATTTGCTATCATACACGTTAATCGTGTTCTTTTCTTTTTCCAAAAGTTGATTCTGTTCATCTGGACATAGCGTTTTCAGAGGGAGAAACGTTTCGTCACTCATCCAAATCATGTTGTTTATTTGTATCTTTATCTTTTGTCGTAGCCTATGAGCCCGGTTGTAACAAGATGGTGGGGGGGGGCTTGAATCATGTAATGTTTGGTATTTTTTCCACCAAAAGTGACAAACTTTTCACAATAACATTGAACCTTTTAACAACATGAAAACATAAGACACTTGTGTTTATTAAAGTGACTCACTTTGACTACTGTAGAAACCACCTCGAAGCCTCCAATCACTAAGAGCAGAGGGGCTATGACGATGAGAGGAAGAAGGGAATATCCAATCACTCCAAGGACCTGACCATAAGAAACCTGCTCAGGAGAACAAAAGCATTTCTTATCTTCTGTATTTACAAGTTAGAGTTAACTTCAAGTCCTGCAGCTGTCAGCTGGATTTACCTCCCCACCAAGAACGCGAGCCAGCAGGAAGATGGTTAGTGATCCAAATATCCAGATGGTGATGATCCAAGACACAACCTGAAAATGCAAAGAACAGTTTAGTGTCAACACTGAATTATCGCATAGTGAGTTTAAGACATGACAATTTTGCAACAATTTTTTCAAATATAAATGTATGTATACTCTTTTGTGATTACTTCTACTGGGGCTAATATGTGGAGGATCCAGCTGAGGCAGATGCAAAGTACTGCCTAGTGAGGTTGCTTCTGTTAGTCGACACATAAGGATGTGGTATGGTTCAAAGAAAAGTTTGTATTTTAATCTAATTAATTAGCACAATGTAGTCAAGTTTCCACTGGATACATTTTCAATCAGTCGTTTCCAAATGTCACTTTACTTTTACCACAAACAAAATGCCTTTTTTTCATCAAATAACTGTCAAGAAGCCAAATGGGACTAAATAAGACAAAAACAAACTGATTTTATTTTAATGCTGGTTTTGAATTTCTCTGTAACCAACAGCATATACAAACTAAAATCAACTTGTCTTCGATGCAAACTTTTATCTTTGTAATAAAATAAATCAACTGTAATAAGTTACAAGATCTTCTCTCGCTCAAGTAACTCTATACTCTGCTAGTGGAAAGAGGTACAAATAACCAAATGAACATGAGTTGGTGTTTACCTGACATATTTCATCTTGGCAAACAAAACCAGGTAATAGTCATATCGGAATTCAGCTAATAGATATCCATAAGAAACAGACAATAGAGAAACAAAGCAGCTGACCATCACAGTCCTCTTCCACTGGGGAAATTAATTCAACAAATGAAACGTAACACAGGTCTGCAACCAAAAACTGCATAGGAGTGTTTCTTATAGATTTTTACTCACTGAAAACAGGAAAAATATTTTTAAAATTCCTTCTCGTTGGGTTTTCTTGCAAAACTCGTGTTTTTAGTTTAATTGAGTGTACAATTTGTAAACTGAAATCTGAGTCAAAAACCATATCCCATAATGATTTCTTACATTAATTTAATATTTTTAAGAGCGAGACTCCAGAGAAATACAAAAAGAAAATGGGAGTAAAATGAAGTGTGTTCGGAGGAGCATCAAAGAGAAGAAGACAGACAAACAGAGTAAATTTGTAGTGTTAAATATATCATGAAGGAACAATTTTTGTTTCTTTGTTCAATTATAAGAAAAATGATCCAGTTAATTGTAACAAAATATAGATTCTTTTCATCGCTGTTGTGCTTTTTTTAAATGTAAACTCTTCATGTTTTGCAAAACACTGTACGTGATGGAGGGAAATTGAGATCATTTTTTGATTCAGCACCCTAAAAACATCATATTTACCAAAAATATCCCATGCAGCTGAAAAATATATATATTTTTGCAGACCTGTGTAATCAGTCTTCATTTCTTCATTTTCACAGACTCATTGCTTCCACTCCTCACCTTAAGATTGGGCTTCTGGAGCTACTTTTGTTGTTCAGGAAGTAATCCTAGCTATTACAAGTAAAGGTTTGGAGTTACTGGAGGCAAAATATTTGTTTTGTCTGGCTCCGGCAGAGACTGGAATGGAACCCACAGCCAATCCACACAGATCTCAAAGTGCTGTGCAGCACAGTGCACTGGAGCCGTCTGATATGGCCAAAGCTATTTCTGAGCTTTAGCTATTTTCTGGATTCAGCATGAAACTACATGAAAGAAAAGCAGTAATATCATGAGCACTACGTCAACTGTTGTCTAACCCACAAACATTGGTTTCAAATGCCATCCAGGCAGGACAGATGATTGTCCCACTATATTTGGTCTTGCCGTAGTTTGAACATGTTTGAATGCAAACAACATAGCTGTGTTTCTTGTGTCCTCCTCACCCTGAACTGCCCATAGATGGAGATCATGGAGAAGAGCAGTACCACAGCCAGAGGGCCCCAGAAGTCTGGGTTGTCTCTAACCACCTGCCGGTTGTAACCCAGTGATGGCATTGGCATCAGCACACATCGAATCTTGTAATAGATGTCCTTAATATCAATGTCCAACTCCTCCCTGCTCAAAAAAAGCACAACAACATGATGTGATCATCACTGGTGTTAAAGTCAAATCTGACCCAGTCAGTTTAAATGGTAAAGATCACAAAAACAGGATCTACAGATTAGCATGTGCTTTGATCTGTACAGTTGTGTTGCAAGCAACACAAAGTGAACTGAACTGTAAGAAGCAGTGGCATAATAGAACTGTCAAGCTCTTCAACTTAAAGGGGATCTATTGTTTTATTCCTCATTTCCTGTGATATACATCTTGTTCCAATGGTGGAGGCTTATATTAAATATTATCAACATGATCCTTGTTTTGTCTACTCTGATCTCTGTGTTATTCCATGGAGAAGGAATATCTCTAACACAGGTATCTCGGTCACACTGCTCTGGGTTCGGGTAGGTAACAAGTTCCCTTTAAGGAATCCTACAGTTTCAACATTACAGTACAATTACAAATAATTAGAAACATTTCACTACAAATACTCCCGCTTATGTAAAAGAACTCTACACAGTGCAGACTTGGATGACTTTTTTTTTTTTTTGAAAGATAACCCACTATATTCCCAACTGTTGGTGTTAATAAAGTTTAATGTAAAGATTAGCCAAGTTGATGTGAGTCATAATACAACACACTTAAAGCACTATGGCTGTTCCTACAAAATAAAACCAGCATGCACTTACAGAAGAGGTTTGCTCTCTTCATTGTCCTCTTCTTCCACCTCCAGCAGCCAGCCGTAGCCCCGTTGTCTCAGGAAGGTGGTGGCATACGGGTCCTTCCCACCGTCACTGCCTATATTCAGTTTAACATCTGGAGTGCTGATGGTGCCGCTGAGTTCTGAGGATGACATATTTGTTTACATTGTGTAATGTGTGCTTTTAGACTGGCGTGGCTCCAGAAATACACACTGCAAGATGTATGACAAAACAGCTTTAAGTCCACCACTGTAACCAGTTCTTACTCTCAATGCAGCCTTATCAAGCTGACCAATAATCATCCTAATTAAAATTAGGATTTCAAAGTAAACATTAGTGGCAGCTTCACTCTAAACATTAAGTGAGAGACCGATGCAGGCAAAGGTTAAGTCTTTTTTTTTGGTTTGGTTTGATGAGGAAGGTATTCCAGCGTGCTGCCAGAGTCCACTCGTCTGGCATGTTTAACAAGTCCCTGTCCAATCAGTGTAGTAACAAGTTACACACACAGGGGATGGGACTGGGAATCGAGAACCGGTTCCCAGGAGTTCAATTCCTTGGAAATGTTAGTCTGTTTATCCATTGATCTTGCTTAGTGGTTCCAGTTGCGCTCCAGTCGGCTGATTGAAATTTGCGTGTCAGAGGAGGAAAATACCAGCACAGTCTATAGCGTGGATACGGACTTTTATTTTACCTTTGTTGCACAAAAGGGTGAGAGCGTGATGGTAAAATGGAAAATGCATCCAGGACAGAAACAGCTGCATTATGCTAATCAGACAGCAAGCTAATGCTAAGCTAGCCAAGAACCCAGAGTGGAAGCCGAGTGAATGCCGACCACAGCCAAGCAACCAGACCCTGAACTTCAACAGACAACAAACAGCCTCCATTTGTACCTTCTGTGATGTTTCTGTACAACAGAATCACTGTGGGGATCGTCTTTGTACTGCTTTTCATTTTGGTTTGCTGTTTTCAGCTTTGTGTTCATACCTAAATACTAAGAGATCGATTATATGTGTGTCCTCACTAGGATAGGGTTTTGTGTTCATGTGTGGGGCTGTAGCCTCAGGTTTATATTGTTCAATGGCAATTATGAGACAGTGTGCTTCAGTCATTTTATAGAGTTGCATAAAATGACACTATTTTCTCCTTTGAGTAATAAAGTAAAGTACTGCGTTACTTTTTTCCCCCCAAAAAGGTATTTTGATGACCTAAATCACTGATCCAAAATCACGTTATGTGTGTTCAACTGGGATATCACATAGTGACTATGACAGCCATAACATGTGACCCATTCACAGTAACCACTGTGGACGGATGAATTACCATTTTGGATGAGAGTGAAATGTTTCATCCCAGATAAAAGTGACCACTTATAGCAAGTTTGTACTGACAAGCAGTGACTTTTCCCTTGACATGGACCCAAACTCTCCATATCATAACAAGAGCAACCAGACCCTCACACAGGAGAGATTCACAGTCACTTACTCCATCACAATTTAAGTAGTAACATTTAATTTCTGGTTTAACCAGTAAACTTGGTACTCTACGTTCTCCGCCAGCCACGTATCAGTCCTGAAGTTATTTAGCAAAGCTAAACGACAGACTGCCTACCCCTACTGTATTACTATGTACCAATTACTCAGAAATGCAGTCAGCTCACAGGAAAGTGCTGTTTCTTAATGTGGACTGATCTACACCTGGATATCCACTCTAACTCGTAACAAATAAAATAAACGACGTGAGCAGGTACGAGGCTAGCTCTTTTCAGGCCTGCTAGCTGTGTAGCTCTGATAGCGATAGCCTACCTTCAGCCTCTGTCGAAGACACGAACGTGAAATCTCCGTTGGTGGGAGAGAACTGCATGTTTCAGTTTCTATTACTGCCACACGCCTTGGCTCCAGAGAAATTGCATTTAGTAACACGTTAATAAAGCTGTCATTAGTCACAACTCTTCAGTGAAGTTCAACTACCGCATCTTGTTTTCTTTCCGACGTTGTGCGCTTGGACGTAAGCAGGAAGTGGAGAGGACGCTAGTAAAGAGGACACGTCTTGTGATGCATTCAGGTCTAATCATGATGGTCGGAAACTGACAGAAAATCTTTGTTACGCTCAGTGTGCGCTATATATGCGGGGGGACCACAAAAATAATTCAGGAACCAGGCGTGGTCTTTTATACTCTAAAGCCTGGTCGAGTATTTATGTCAATTTAACAAATGATAGAATAATTATAACATCAACTAAACGTCAGAACTTAACAACAGCCTTTAATAAAATTTTGTAGAGTATTTTGTTAATGAAGTTAATGTACGTCGTATTCTCAGTCTCACGTTTTCCTCTTCAGACACATATGGTCGATACAAACTGTTAAATATCCCCATTAATATCCCTTAAATCCCCCTTGCACTTAACGACATTAGGCGCTATGAAAATCCATCAGAACAAAATGTTGTGAATTTGAAAAAATTAACAGTGCCCCAAGTGCTGCAAAGCCCGGGTGTATTATGTGCAAAGTAGAGTTCAGTGTGTTTTCATCACAGGTCCTCTACAGCCAGATCACAGAGCCCACGTGGCTCTCATCTACATCCAGCTGAGTGTGATCTGCTCACACTTGCCTGCAGTGCACACTTTTACGCGATTTTTTTTCAGCTTGGCATGTGAGATATTTTACTACCACATATGCTGTTGTTATTATTATTATTATTATTTAACTTTATTTAACCAGGAAATTAAATTCTTAAGATTGAAAATCAATTTACACATGCATTTTCGTTCAAGACAGACACCAAAATTCCCAGATGCATTTAAACCTGACTTCCTCGCATTTGCCAAAAGCCTTTTGGAGCCAGGCTCTAGTGGCCCTTTGAGGAACTGCAGTGTTACAGGAGGTTAGCACTTTGTACCGGCGTACTTCGTTTCGCAAAGAGGCGGGTAAACCGTGTAACGGGGCAGAAACGTGGAGCCAATGGCATGTCGTTGAATCTCTGGTGGTGTTCCCACAGACGCGACTAATGTGGAAGATTTGAGTTGCACCCACACCAACAAGACACGGGTCGTTACAGCAGCCCTATCATAGCGCCGCGCCGGTGATGTTTTGAAGCACACTCCCTTTTCTGTTACGTTACCCTGCCTCTTAGTGAATCTAGCCAATAGCAACATCTCTTACTGAAATACTTCTTTTGCCGCTAAAACCAAACTCCCTCTTGTTCTCTCTCGTCAAGGGCTCCGTTTGTGTCGCTAATTTCGAGAAAAAGGTACGTTTAACTTTTGACCGTTAGTTGAATTACGTTAAACTGCTTTTGCGTGTTCTCGTATGAGGGAAAATGTACTCTGACATCAGTTGTAGGGCCAAAAAACTGTCCAGCTTTGTCCTGTTCCCGACCAGCTACTTTCTAAACTACATAAGACAACAAGGCGTTTCCAGTGTAATTTTCACCACTGTTAATCTGTGGAGTGCATTCAAAGGAGAAACGTCTGCGAGACTGATGGCCTTCAAAACCCGTGAAATGCAGCGCTGACTTATTGTTGTTATTATTACTCAGCGGGAATCGAGCAGCTCACGTACAAATGATCTGATAAACATGCACTATATTCACACGTGCTCATGAATGAAGCGATAGGTAGATACAGAAATGTGTTAACGCCGCTGAACAGTGTTTACCACTGCATAAGTTTGTATTTATATGATACAAGTGTGACAACTTTATAGCTAAAGCTAGTTAAAAAAAAATAAAACAACGTGTGACATGTAAAATCTGTGCTTGTGGCTTTAACATTAGCAAAAGGGGAAACAATCTAAAGCCTTAAAACAATTCTTAAGTGAAATAGTAGGTAACAAAATGGTCATTGTAGGTTTGGGGGATATTTTTGGATGCACTGATATATCAGCTGAATACGGGTAAAATCCAATGGGCCTGTTGACTGACACTGACCGATGGCTGATTTTATTAGATTTTTTTAGTCTGTAGTGTCCCATCAATTTTACACTGGCCAAATCTCATGGAAAACTGAAGAGCTGAAAGGAAAGCAAACAGAATTATCGACAAGCAAATGTGTATCGGCCCAGGATTTTGGAATTAATGCATCAAAAGAAACCTCTATTTGTGACATAGTGCTGTTAAACCTTTATTTAGTCCAAAAAGTCCATTTCAGTTTAAGATGTCCAAGCTAGATGTACCCTCTCTGAAGGTGTTCTTTACCCGTTATTGTTGATGATTTCTCATGTTCAGAGTCAGCGTGGCACCGATCACTGGCTGAAAATGGGAATCTCTGGACTGCTGCAGTTCATCAAAGATGCAGCAGAGCCCATCAGCGTGAAAAAATACAAAGGCCAGACGGTAGCTGTGGACACCTACTGTTGGCTGCATAAAGGAGCTTTCTCGTGTGCTGAGAAACTTGCTAAAGGAGAACCGACTGACCAGTGAGCAGTTGTGTTATTTTCAATGAATTAAAAAGACCCTGTTGTTGTAGGGTCTTTACCTGTTGTTATGATTTGGCACAATGTAAATAAAACTGAATTGAACTAAAGGTGTTCTGAATGAGATTGTTCTCTGATTAGGAATGTCCAGAACTGATAGTTGTGTTGAATTTGCCCCATCCAGGTATGTGTGGTACTGCATGAAATTTGTGGACATGCTCTTGACCTTCAGTGTTAAGCCCATACTGGTGTTTGATGGACGCAATCTGCCTTCAAAACAAGAGGTGGAAAAGGCTCGCAGAGAGTGAGTATTTACCTTTATTTGCTTCTCACTGTAAACGTATACATTTGAACAAGTTTAACCTGAAGTCAGAAGATCTGCTGCGTGGACTCCTGAATCACAACTCTTGGGATCCTGATAGTTTCTACAGTAGAACTGAATGACAAATTTTAGATGCATCCAGATTGAAAAATACAATACAGTACACTTCATTACAAAGGCTGGACTTTCAAAGAAGAAAGAACATATAGGAGCTGTCTTACTGAGAGCCTGCAGCAGCACAAAATCTTGTTTTCATGTTAAAGCCACTTAAAAGAAGCCCAGTGTCAGTTTTGTGACTGGAATTCATGCATGAGGTATTTTTGTGTTTGACATTAAGTCATATGTAGGAGTTTCCCTTACAGAAGGATATGTTCAAAATATATCATGCAAACCTGATTTTTGAGTTGTGGTGTGGTATTTATAGCAAATTGCACTAAGAAAGCATGTCTTATGCCTGGTGCGTTTGTGATAATTGCTTCTAGGAATGATTATTTAGAATGGAGGACTGTGTGATTGACAATTTGGGTGAGCGGCTCAAAGCTGTGAGCATAATGCCAAAACTGTGGTTCTTTCCTAAAACTCGCCATTCAGTCGTCATATTGACTGTTTAGAGCTCCACTTATCTTCACTCCTCAATAATACTCAATAATAATGTTTCTGAAAAACAAAAACAAAGCTGTGTTTTTTCTCAGCTGTGTGCATACAGCGAGTGACTCCTCTCTATTGAATCTGTAAAGAACCAAAGTAAAAACAACCATTAATGAAACGGTGTCAGTGTGAATGTTACAATGTGTGACTCAGGGCTCTAAAGTGGGACTAAAAAAAAATCCTAGGTCGCACCGGTGCGATCAGCCGTTCAGTACAAAAAAAAAGTCTCCGCAACTCTGAAAGTCTCCGTGTGGTCAACAACAGACACACATTAAGCCCACATCGTGGTCTAAACCAATCAGAGATAGTCAGGGGCGGGACCTCTCTGATTGGCCGTGGTCCAGATATTCCTGTGGTCCTTCGTGTGTACGTTTGAAAGTGCAGGTGGATAGAGAGAGGTGAGTAGCTTGAATAAAGCGATATCGATTCATTCAATCCTGAATCGACTTTTAAATATAAATGTATTTTGCCAGAAACGCCAGAATCTCAGGTTAAAGCTCACAAACTATTTCAACAACCAGCAAACAGCTAAAACAGTAAATGAGAGCAGGTACACGGATTCTGCACAAAGACAGA
>VUQG01025910.1:0-20292 GCA_015106755.1 Etia nguti | reverse complement strand
ACATGAACCATGCTCTGACTGAGAGATTTCTGAAAAAATTAAAACGTACAGCTCTGCTATCACTTCCAACATAAATGAAGACAGAAAACTAAACAGCAGTGATGTTTGTAGGGTTACTGTAATTGGACTAACTGGTATATAATGGTGTGCTTCGTGGCTCGCTAGCGACACAGCTATGTTAGCTTAACATACAGACAGTGAAGCTGGAGGATGAATGCTAACTTTTTTCCACTCTATAAAAGTTAACGGGAGGGTTCCCGATGGTTAAGGACAAGTGCAATTGCATGGCAGGATGCTGTAAACGGACCAAACTTCAGTCAGGAGAACAACTGAGATAATCCATCCACAATACGAGGTTAGTCATTAATATACTGCAACAACATGGGGATAGAGCAGCTGCGAGAGAATTCAACATTAATGAATCAATGGTACGGAAGTGGAGGAAGCAAGAAGAATGAGTTGAGTAAAGTTTGACTTATCAGACTGTTTTGGTTCGCTTAATGCGCCTTATAATTCGCTGCGCCTTATGGTCCGAAAAATACGGTAGTACAAAAGCAAAGAGAATGTTCACAGTGAATGAACATGAGCATGACTGAACACCCTTATAAGGAAAAAAAATTAAGACTTTTCTCCTTGCATTGCTTTGTTAAAACATGTTTTTCCTTTTCTAACACATTTTTTGCCAATACCTTTCAAAAACTGTGGTGTCAGCAAAAATGATGTATGAATTCTATTCCTGTTGGTTTGTGCAAAAGTTAATTTGTGGAGGCTAATCAATGACATTGTCATCACTAAAACAGGACCATGACTCTCACAGGGGGGAAAAACAGACATCACTTTCTTCTTCAACTTCATCTTAAATTAATTTTTATAATTTGATTTTGTGTCAATTGGAATATGGAAGAAGAGTAAATAAATCCCTAGATGCACCTAAACTGCCTCAGGAATTTAACTGCATATGAAAAGGATTCATTTCCATGCCCTATAATTATCTGGAATTAATTATCATTAGTGAGAAACTTTGCAGTGCAGTGATACATGCAAATTACCTTTGGCTTTTCATCTAAGCTATGTCTGTATCAAGTGCCTCTTCAAGATTCTGATGGACTTAAGTTGAAGATGCAAAATATATAAAAGAGTCATTCTGATGAACAAATGTCTCTGAGATTTATGTTAGTCAAAGTGAACCCAAAGAAGATGATTTTTTTTTTTTGTGCTGATCTGTCAGTATCATCATGTACAATGGCCAATCAGTGACAATTAAACAACCACAGACACAACAATCAGCTGATCCAAACAGATTCAGGAAGACTGTAAGTAAATAAATACAGACATAAAATTTTAGGTAAATCTGTTTATCTTTTGTGTTTGTGAAAGAAAGAAAAGTGTTGGCTGATATATCAAATTTTTAAATCACCATATATTGGTATTAGTCTTTGAAAAGCCTATATCAGTCAGGCTCTAATAGAAACCATTCATGCTTGCACCTTGCACTCTGAAATGAATGTGCACATGTAGAGTGGCCATTAATTCGTCACAATAAAAGAGAAAATGTGGATTCTATCTGTGTGTTGGTCTGATTTTTAAACCAGAGCTTAATGAAACTGTGGTGAAACTGTGCATTTGCAGAAACATTAGCTTATCACTGCGGCTTAATTTTTTTTGGTTCATTATGTCTGCTTGCCAGTGAAGACTCGGAGGTGTGTGTGTGTGTGTGTGTGTGAGAGAGAGGAGGACATAGTGGAGTCTGTGGAGCCATTTTTACACTTACAAAAATGCCTCAAAAAACCAAATAGAACTACAAAGGGAAAAAAAGCACCATGTCCTAAAGGACATTGTTCTTGTTTTAGAGTTGGACGACTCTGACTGCATGTATCTGGTTATTTTCACTGAAAAATGAATTTGAGATTGATCACATGCCTTTTTTTTATTTTTTTTTATAGTTTTGGCACTGCGTAATAAATCAATCTAAAAATATTACAATCCAAAGTATGGTATAGCCAAAGCCATAATGACGTTTTTTTTTAGAGAAGCAATGAACTGCCTCACCTTTAGCATGTACACATTTAATAAAGCAATACTATTATTTCAGAACTTTTCATTTAACATTAAGAAAGTAATTCAGTTTACATCATGTACTGCACACCCACACAGAATTGCCACATTCATATTTTACATTTAAACATTTATCATATTTCAGGTGACTATAATGTGTAGGAAAAAGCAGGCCACATAGCATCTGTCATAGCAGTTGATGGGTAAAATGGGGACATTAGTGGCTTTGATGGTGACATGATATTTGACTGTAGAAATGATGGTTCTAGCATTGCCATTGACCCTGATGCATTTCAATTTGGCTTGTGTTACAAGGGTTTGTAATGATGTGACAGGAACTACTAGTGATTGGTGATTATCCTTTTTGTATAAATGTCACGGGGATCAGAAGGGGGCAATTCACATTCAAATTCAACAACAGTGCAGAATTTCACAACATGACAGATTTTGTTTTAAGTGGAAATCGACAAATTGTATTGAATAATGTACAACAGGCATTCACAATAGTCTTTCTTAAAAGGACACCTGTCCAAAAAAAAAAAACCAATGCTGTAGTTTGTGAAGTAGTTTCAACCTTCAATTCATTGATTTGGACAACAGTGTGCGTTTCTGTTTCTGAACATTAAATTCCACACATGATTTAAATGTCCCTTGCCATTACTTTTCATCTGTCTGGTCTCATATATACAAATTCTCGTTCATGTAAATGCAACTTGACAATATATTCACCTCACTGAGACCCAAGTTTAAGTCATACATGTCACAGATTTTCATACATCATTTCTATTTAAAAAAAAAACTTGGTTAGGTAAGTTCTCAGTTCATTTGCAGAGATTGCAAAGTGAGGTTTCTTCATGAGGTTCACGGAAAAGTCCATTTATCCAACAGGAAAATAAGACATTTAATCCTGAACTGATATGAAATTTGAATTGGATTTTCTCTGCAGCAGTAGCAGCATAATATATGAATGGGAAGATACAAGCATGCGTATTTCTGCTCCATAAAACTTTCTGGCTTATCAGAGAACAATGAGTGGTAAGACTCGGGTTCCTGAAAAGGTTGTTGGCAATTATGAGTCAAAAATACACCACAAAGCAGCGAGCAAATAAGTTTAACGCCATGTACCAGTTTTAAATGTTTTAACTTTCTTTTCAGAATATTTCTTTTTTTATTATTAAATTGTGAATTGTGAAGTGCAAATTGCATGTTCCAAAAGCTCATCATGGTTTTATTCTCTTTGTTCAAAATGTTTTTCTTTTTTCAGTGTGGAAAAAAAGCAGTACATCTGGCTAGTCAAGTGTCCAGAAATTAAGACATTACAGGTTAGACTGTAGACTCAAAATGTCTTTCAAATAAAAGAACTACAATCTGAAACTTATCTGAGTATTTTTATTCTAAGAAATGAATGAAAAAAAATCAGAAGCCAAGTGTCACAGGACTCCCTCAGAGGTACTGTTAAAATGTTCGGACAACCATTGTTCTGGTTTATTTTTGTGTCAGTGCATTAACTACTTGAATTAACATTTTATTTCAAATATTTAACCTGCAATTTAAAAAATAAAATAAAAAAATACATGTTCACACAAGGACTAAATGTCCATTTTTCTCCCCTTTTGATTAGGAAAAAATAGATTTTCTGAATTTCTACTTCAACCAGTGTGCTCCAGATGATAATCATTTTCATTTTATCTTATGAAAAGCGCAGTCTGACACATGTCATCTCATTAGGCTGTTTGAGTGGAATTAGAGCATAAAAAAAAGACCAAAATGCCATTAAATTTGCATCATCGGCTTTGAGTTTAAAATCATTGGAAAGTTCATTTACATGTAGTCAGAGGGAAAAATCAATTTCAGATGCTGATTCTGTTGATCCTCTCTTTGTGGATACAAATAGCCATCAACGGGAAGGCAGGCAAATCATACCCTCGAGACACATCTCTGCTTAGCAAGCAGCAAAGAGTGAAAGGGTCTGCAGTAGAAACCCACACAATTTCTCTAAGAGAATACTGTACCAAACATGCACGTTCGTAGGCAAGAGTGTTCCTGCATTTTTATTTTGCACCAATTATAATGTATTATAAGATAAATTTACAAAAAACAATAATAAAACCCATATCAGAAAATAAAAATCTTAAAAACATGAATTCAGAATTGTGTTTTTAATGTTTGCTGGCTTTTATATTTACTTTTAGCAAATCAAAATAATATCTGAATAATGGGGATTAATGCATTTCAAGAACAAGTTCTCTAACCTTTTAAATATTTACATGTTGGTTGGGGAGCATAAAAGCATGGTCTTTATTTTTGCTGTGTGCACAGTGAAGGAACATTTGAAAACATTGATTTGAAATATAGCTTTCCAAAAGTGCTGCTGTTAGAATTTCCTAGTTGTTTGGCACCAGCACAACTATTCATAGCAAGTGCGATGAGAGTGAGGAGTGCAGCTCAAGCAGAGAGCATCAGATAAAGATGCCTCTGTTGAGGAATTGCATGGAATGCTTCCAAACAGACAGTAAGATTGGTTTCCAATTCCTCCCATCAGACAAATTGAGCCCAGTGGCCAATTATTCCCATTGCCAATTAACCTTGCAACCAGCCCCATCTCAGCCCTTGCGTGACTCAGCCTGCCAAATTTGCTTTTGCCTGTCACATCAACACTACTGATGAAAACAGACAGGAAAGCTCTATGCCTCTCCAATGATTCGGCCAAATATCATTGTGTGATCTGTACCAACACCGAGGATTTACATATTCTTGAATTTGTGGTGAGGTGCAACAAGATTTAACTTGGAGAACCAAGACAGCTGTTATATATAGACTTCTTTCAGGTTTAATAAAACATTGTTAAAATATTTTGTAGAACATAGCTAAGGATAAAAGGCATGATATAACTGCAGGTCTTTTAACCTTTAATATTAATCTGAAGAACCATTTGCTATTTTAGGAGCCTTTTATATTTGGATCTTTATTATGTAGTGCAAATACTTTTTTGTTGTTTTTCTTGCCTTTAAAGTTGAATTATATGCTCAAACAGAGTATAGGACGAGGCAGCATGGTTTATTACATAAGCTAGTCCTCCACTGTTAGCACTGTTCATTTCTCACACACCACCTCACCCAGACTTTCCCTGTCCAGCCCTCTGAACCAGCTAGCACCACCAGTCACCCCTGGTCTAAATGACCTATTACTGACCAGGACACATCCTTTAACTCACCCATTAAATAACTTTTCTTTCGGCTGTCCAGTTGTGATAAAATTATAAATACACTATCTCAGAGTTCTGCTGGAAAACTTGACCATGCATTTTGGTATTTTTAGGATGAAATATTGTAATTATCAGAAGGGCATGAAAGCTCTCTGTAAAACCTCCAGTTGATAGAAACTGCTGCAGTAAGAGTGACAGGAACTAAAGAGAAATATCATATTTTTCACAGATTAGCTTCTCTTCATTGGGTCCCCATTAAATCCAAAATAGAATTTAAAATTCTTCTTCCTACATACAAAGCCCCTAATGGCCAAGCTCCATCATATCTTAAGCGCCTCATAATACCATATTTTTTTCCTGTAGAGTGGCCCCTCAGCCCAGGCTGACTTGGAGGAGGTGGAGTCCCAAGCCATCATGCACCCCTTCTGAACCTGAAGTGGAAGCTGGCAGACACCCTCTGAACTTTTAAGATTAGATTGAAACTTTTCTTTTTGATACAGCATATACTTACAGACTAAATAAGCTAACCCTCCATCACACCTCAGCTCTTGTGCTACAGGCCAAGGCTGCTGGGGGAACGTGGACCTATCTTGTAACTTAAGCACAGATAGGACTGTGGATGTGAATCGAGTAAGAGTTGTAAGAGTCTAGTGCTTTGTGCGCCCACCATCCACCCCTATCCCCAAACTGCAGGCTCATAAATATGTTTCTAGAAGTGCAGCACACCATTCATTAAAAAAAATGAAAATGTAAGAAATCGATGAAAAAAAGAAAAGCATTTTCTAGAAGCTTCTGTTTTTTATTACCATGTTGTGGAAAATCTTGAGCCACTTCTAGTTATTTATATTCTGTTAGGAAAATGGGAAATAGGTTCAGAGCATTATTGAAACAAGTGCAAAACAAACATACATACAAATAAGAGGCAAAAAAAGTTTATACAATTCTAACAAGCTTTATTCTTCAGCATATCCTGAACCTTATTTGTAATCAAACAGTTCTTCGGGCATCTTGAAAGGTACTCCAAAAATTTTCTTTTGATGTTGGTTGCCTTTCATTGCATTCTCTGTCAAAGTGATCCCTCGATGTTTCAATCATGTTTGGCTCCATGACTGGTATACAGTATTCCATTGTATGTTTTTCAATCAACGTGTGCTTTCACTACATAAACATTGTGTTTGAGATCATTGCTATGCTGAAAAATGAAGCAGGTCAGATTTCGAGGTATTGCATGGTGGATCAAAATTTGACATGTTCTGCATTCATTATTCCATCAGTTTTGGCAAGATTGTCACCGCCACTAGCTGAAATGCAGCCCCAACCCATGAATGAACCTCATAAGTGTTTTGTAGATGGCTGTAGACACTCACTAGTCTACTTCTCTCCCGACCTCTTCCATATATATTGTTGATTTCAGAGCATTACTGATGAGAGTTCAGTGAACAGTAAATAGTTTAACTAAAGGGTTACATGTATCTCTCCGGTCCTGTGTTTTTTAGGTCTATCACTTCTACTTGTGTCCTCCATTTGTCTGGTTTCCCAAAATGTTTAAGTTCACTCTGCACACAATGCAGAAATTTACCAAGTTTTTAGAATGTAGAAGTTTGGTAATCACCTTTGTTGTTTTTGTAGACTCACGTAAAGAAATTGGAACAAATCATGTTTTTTTGTGAACAGCTGCTGGTAACAAAGAAAGCCTCAAGACTTTTGCACAGTATTGTAAATAAAAATGATTTGTTAGGGCAGTTTAAAAAAAAACTACTGTGCTATAAATAAGATCCAACAATACATTTAGTTTACAGCTAAGGCTGATTCATATTCAGACAGCATAATTATCACTGTGGTATAAAGTCCAGAGACAACCAGAGATCTTTAGGTCCTTGCAATAAACCAGTTATCAGCACAGTTTTGGGTTTTGCAGCATGGAATGTATCTCTGTCATCATCATCATTAAAGATCACTGTATGAGGGGAGAATTTTCTTTAAACCTTCATTTTATATCATCCACATTCACATCTAGGACATTTTATTATTCTGCCTTGAAACCGACCACCTAGCATTTATGTGGTCCTCTTTCAGATTCACACATTCATATAGCTTGTTCTGACTAATAGTAAATGAGTCGGCATGCTTTCCTGTCTTGCTCAAGGGCATTTCAGCACTTTTTGCTAATGGAATGTTGGATGCTGTGAATAGACACAAAAATGACTGGGAAAACTTTTCAGTCATAAATGCTGAGGCATACAGAAGAGGTGATTAAATATATTTTTACGTTACACAACCATAATTACATTTTCTTATTTCTTATCCAAGCACATGTACACACTTTAAAAGTATATAAATTAATCTCAGTATCGTCACAGCAATGGGATTCAAGTCTTATTGTAAGCATATATTTTAAGGTTGATCAGTCAGATTTTTGGTGATGTAGAGAGTTACAGGGAAATGTACTGCTACAGTCCCACTTCTATTAACACTGTTCTTAGTCCATTGCATTTAATTAAGCAACATTTATTCCACGGCTGTACTGTTGGCAGAAATGAAATTTGATATGGTTCTTTTCGAGGCTTTACACAAAGTGCTGGTATATATATTATATTACTGTATTTCTTTTTTTTGTAAAAAGAAAACAAAAAAAACACATATAGCAAAATAAATTAAGAAAAAAAATAAGAAAACAAACATTCGATAATGATGTAAAGGTTTAGCCAAAAAAGAACATTAATTCCATAAATAATAATAGATTTTTTTCCCCTCAGGAGCCCGGCACAAGCAGCAACTTAACTTGATCTATGGATTTCATTTAGCGTTATCTAATATAAGGCTGTGAATCTCATTTGCTCAGGCACAGAACACAGAGGCTTATTACTGTGAAAGAAAGTGTAAATCGCTTTACAATTGAACATGGTATGACTCTTTGGTGAACACTTCAGACCACAAATTTCTGTTTGAAGCCATAACATAAAGGCCAACGCTGAAACTGAAAAAAACACTTTATGGAAATCTGTGTACATATAAAAACTTTATATTGATAGAAGTAAAAATTACTCATTAAAGTTTATGCAAGTGATCCATATAGGTGTCCAAACTTTTATGATGACTTACAGATATTCTGTTGTGTAATATGTGGATGGTGTGAAAAATGGTATAGTAATAAAGGAAAGTATACAGGTTGGTGGTGGATTCTTACATGGTACAGCTTAATAATGACCCAAGACATTAGAAAAAAGAACTAGAAAGAACTTCAAAAGATGGAAAACCAGCACAGCTTTTAGTCTGCAACCCCGTCAAATTGATGTGGGTTAAACTGGACAGAAGTTTGAAAGCAAAGCAACATGCGAGTGCAACGCATATGTGGGAGCTCTGTTGGGTTGAACTTTCGAAATTACTTTTACTTGTACTTTTGACCACTTGTGTACTTGGTGCAGTTGGAGGTGGGGCCTCAGGGGCAAAACCTGTATAAACACTTACAGTATTGTCAGAAATGTAATCACATGGTGAACCTTGATGCTTATTGACCAAAACAAGACATGAAATAGATCAAAAATAAATATAAAGACACCAAACTGAATCAGTTGAAAAACAGATACAAAGTGACAGAATAAGGAATTTTCTTCTACATGTTCGCTCATTGTCTTATAATGCATTTATGTTTTACTGAGTTTTAAAAATAGGGAGTTCTTTATAAAACCATGAAACAAAAACCTTAACATGATTATTAATGTCACTTTTACATCTAAGGGTCCTAAGAGACACTTAGTGAGAATGGTTGGATGCTGCTGAAGGCTTCACATGTTTGCTATCGCTATTCTGGTTTGATCATCAAAGTTTAACCAACAATGTCATTTACTTTTTCTGCTGTATAAAAGTGAAAGCTGTAACATGTGATTGATCAAAGTATATAGTATGTATATCTGGGGAATATGAACCCTTCACAAGAAGTGCTGCATATCATTCTGTTAAAGAGAAAACATAATGTAGTGACTTTGATCTGGTTCCTGAAGGCTTCCCTGTAGATGCTGCATTCATCTAAGGGTCATGACATTTGTTCACATCTGTATTATGGCTGACACAATTGCACACAAACTTAAATGATGGTATCACGCTGTGCTTCACAAAGCCACTGAATGCTCAGAGCAAAACTGTTCCTTCTTTTCTCACTTGAATAGGCTTTTGCAGGCGCTTGGGTTTCAAGAATCATGCCAAATCTTGCCAAACATTTTCTCCTTCCCGTTGGCAAGAACAATGTGGAATTCTTGACATGGAAGGAAAGCATTTTTCACACCTATACACACCTACACATCAAGTGTGATAGATTAGAGATGAGAGGCTAAGGGCATGAAAAGCACAAATACGATTTCTTGGAGCATTTTCATACTGTGACATGGTCTCACTTCCGAGGTCCTTTCTTTGCCAGCTTCATGCATTTGCCTGCTGCGCTTTGTGTTAGTCAAAAGTATAATGCACACGCTCTGCAGGATGTTCATAGAGAAAAAAAACATAATAACATAGGGCTTGGATAATTGAGGAGACCTATACGATTTTAACATGTTGTTGCAAGTGCTTGTGTGCAGTGAGGAAAAAATGTATTATTTATGTGGATATGTGTTTAACATACCTTTTTTTTTTAACACGAGCGGCGGTTGTGTTTGAAGCTCCTCAGACTCAGCCATCCATCAACAATCCATCTTTAACTTCATAATTTCAATAAATCAAATTTAATCAAGTTAAAGGACAACAGTGTTATAAAGGCATGCTCCCTGCAGAGCCTTCACATCCTCTAATAGACATTAAATTAATTCTAATAGGTCCTTGTGCAACCCACTGTTCAAGATAAAGGGTAATTATCAAGTCCGAGAATGCAGAAGGTGATACCTGTGTCCTTGTGGGGACGTGCCTGTTAAGTTGTGTTAGAGAGAACAAACTTCAGGATAGTGATAGGAGCAAGCAAAAATGGGCGTGGGGGGTGGGCAGCAAACAAGACCACCATATGCCACAGAGCAAGCATCAGTGACAAGAGCAATGCCAGTGACAAAGTCAGACACAATATGGAGTTGTAATGGGTTCCAAAGCAGGTTGCAGATGCGCAGCAGCTTTAAACAGAACACCTTATTTGAGATTTTTACTAATTTACTAATTTAGGTGCATCTTTAACACATGCGGTCACTGGTAATGCAGTAAAGGTAATGGAGCACCATCAGTCATGGATTGGCCTCCCCAGTTTGAACCTCAACATTACTGAAGCAGTGTAGGATCATCTTGACAGAGAATGTAATAAAAGCCAGCCAACATCCAAAGAGCTTTGGTATGTCCTTCAGGAAGCCTGGAGCTCTATTCCTGAAGACTATTTAAAGTAATTACAAGAAATCTTGCCAAAGAGAGTTCAGACTGTGTTGAAGAAAAAAAGGTGCTCCAGTATATGATCAGTTCCAAATATGAACTTTCAAGCTCACTAGAATTGTGCAAACTCTGTTTTTGCATCATATACCCTACTTCCATAAATTTGCAAATGTTTAAAAAAAATCTCTGCACCTGTTTATTCTAGCAAAATGTAAATAACTGAAGGGTGGCTCGGGACTTTTACACAGTATTGTACTTCTGTCGGTTGCATTAGAATCAAACATATGAAGTTAGACTATGTGAAAAAGTTTGCCTGATAACTCTGAATCTTTCAAAATGACTTTTAAAGTGTTCGACCTAAATCTAATGAATCATGAGTATTATCCAGTGTGTATGCAGGGAGACGAATAATAATAAATAAGTGGAGCTCAAAGGACTGACCAGGCCCATTGCTTCAGTAGGGGTGCCTTCAAAGGGTTTGTGGGTGCAGTAAATCACTACACTCAGCATCACTGATGATCAAAGGACTGAGCCGCAGGTTGTTTTCTCTCTCTCTCTCCCTCTTCCTCTCTTTTTCTCTCGCCCCCTCCTGATCTAAAAACACCACTGGACCATATTAATACATCCGCCACATCATTTGTTTTTAGAGCATAATCACAGAGCACACAGTGTAATACTTCAACCATCTTAATGATTACCCCTGTGATTTACGCAACCTGACACGAGGCAGTATATATTAGCTCAGCATGGAGTCAGTATTTTCTTCTTTTAGCTTAGCCTGCCAGAATGGTGTTAGCTCTAGTATGTGAAAATGAAAACAACTTCTTTTCCAAAAACCTTGGACTCTGTGTATGGTGTAAACAAAAAATTAATTGAAGCTCCATATTTGACTGAATAGTGTTTAAAAATATATCAAAAAGGAAAGCATGACTTGTATTTCACAGTATTTGACATTTATATATCTTTTTATAATTAAATCACATAAATTATTATATATTAATTATTAATATGTTATTTTTATGCATTTTCAATTCGATGAATTTAAGTTTAATAGGAAAAATGCATTTTTTCTTAATTATAAAATAATACTAAACATAAGTAATCCTCTACAAATAAATCAGTTGTTATGTACTTTGTGTAAAATAAATAACTGAATAATGCAGTGAGGCCAATCCTTCATATATATAAAAATTTGAGACTGTTTATTTCTTTGTAAGTGAGCAAACGTACAACTTCAGCAGGTGAATAAATAATTATTACCACCACTGTACATATATATCTTTTAGTATTAATGGTACCCTCACAGATGTTCACATGCCATGAGCACTGGTGCATTCCCATATCATTATAGATGCTAACTAGTCAGATTCACTCCTGGATTTCCAAAGAAGAGCTTCATGAAGTAGTACACTACAAGGCAATTTTGGCCATTGTAATTTTTTCGCCTTGTTAATAAAGACTTTTTTCTTTCATCAGTCCATCTGTTCTCTTCTGCTTTTCCGTGTCACAGACAACTCAGCCTCCCTTGAATGCTCTTTTTATTTCCTTTTTCTAAATGTGTTTTATTTATTGTTGGCATCAAATTAAAAGAGATTATATTGTTAGCAAAATGGACTTTGATAACTCAGCCTCCCTTGAATGCTCTTTTTACTCTGCTTTTCTAAACGTTTCTAATTTATTGTTGGCGTCAAATTAAAAGAGATGATATTTTGGCAAATGTAATTTCTCAAAATTCAATATTTCTATAATGGTCCTGGGTCTTGAAACCAGGGTTTTGAGTTTTTGTGGGTTATTAGCCCTTTTAGGTTTGAGGATCATTGGTGAGTTTGTTATGAGTTTTGTTGTAACATCAGCTGTATCGATTATATTTTTCTTTGACGTCATTTTCATCTTTCAGCATTCTCAGTATCTTGGATAAGGAGTATAATTAGTTGTCTTTTTTGTGTTCCATTCTGTTCTAATATTGTTTCTGTGTTTTTGTCCTTGAGTGTCTCCTCTGTAAATTTAACATTGTTTCCTTATTTAGTTGTGTCTGTCTTCCTGTTTTATTTCGGTGGTATTTGTTCTCTGTATCGTATGTTAGGTTTAACTCCCTCTAGATACGTTACGTAGTTTAGATATCCCCAACTGTCTTCCCACCTGTTACGTCTACTTTTGTTATCTTGTTCGTTATATTAACACAGAATCTCAAGTTATCTGGGAACAGAGTTCTAATTTAACTATGCAAAAAGTATTAGAGGAGAGTGAAACAGCTTGCAATGACAATACTGCACCAATGTAATTTCCCGCAATGTACAATGACTTGTCAGCATCTTCCATACAAATTACAGGTGACATGGGCAAACTGTTAATGACCACAGCAATTGCAACATGGCGTTCAGGCTGGTACCGTATGCCCCTTTGCAAAGTATTTCACCAAGTAACCACAAGTAACCTCGAGTGATCATTCATCAACTGGTTGAGGAATATACATTTTTCCCTATTGACCAGATGTTGGCAGGTGATCACCAATCAGTCTCTAAGCCTGTGTGACAAGTGTAGTCTTGGTGTATTGCAAGCCTCCCATGTGTGCAACAACAAGCCGACTACTCCTGAGGGACAGTTCTGCAGAATATCTCCCTTGAATATTCATTAGACACTGTTGCTAGCACACACACACACTACATAGAAAATGATATATAAGTAATTATACATTGAATCACATACATAAAAGATGCAATATAAGTATAAAAAACAGTGTAATACTCTGACTGTTGCATATGCTTCCAATTATAGATCAGTTATTATAGAGGCTGGGCAATAAATGCACTTCTCATATGTGCACCAAAATAACAAAGAACACTATAAACCCAGGGGATTTGAAAAAAAAAGTGCATACATACATATTCCTTTGCTCTTGAATCTCTACAGTTCTATGGTTCTGTTTACAAATAATTTCCAGGAAGAATCTTGTGGGCACTGAAGGCTTAAATTAGCATCAGCCCAAGGTTAATTGTGTAGGAAATAAGGGTATAGTTTTATAATAGAGTAACTGCCATCACTGTGCACTGCAGTTTATTGAAATTAGCTGGAATCTACATAAAATGGTGTTTGTTCAAAAGGAAATGCCAAGTTGTTAAAATATTCTAACGGGATGAAAACAGAAGAAAAGAACACTACAATTGGTATGCAGTTTACAAGCCAGTGGCATGAAAGTAATGAGCCTTTCCATTTCAACTCAGACGTTGTTAGACATTTATGATAACAGCTGTGAATAACTGCTGAGCACATGACATTTCTGTGAGACTTGTTTGAATTTTGATTTGAAAAGTTTTCCAAGTATGTTCCTGCAATTTTAAATAAAATGCGTCTTTAGTCATTGAATCAACAACTCTGATAGGTGGCAGAGAAGCAAAAAATGGAAATGTTGATTTCATTTCTATCATATTATTCTCTTTGGGATCCAATTTAAGTTCTGTCAAGCAATAGATGAGATGAAATTGATGTTCATTTTAAAGACCCGTGATATACAGATAGCCAATCAAAAATAAATGCTTCAGGGTTTTTTTTTTTTCTCCTTACCTTCTCATTTATACTCTGGCTCCTCAGAGCACTGGAAGACAAATTAAACTCCCACTCTGGTTTTTGACCTGATATGGAGGTTTGGAGGTCCTTTTTGCCCTTCACCTTAACACTTTACTTTAAATCACAATGATGCCATAAATATTGGTCTGAAACTTATCTCTTCAGATATATACAAAAAGTGGAAAATCAAAGGAAAAAAATGAATATAGTACCTTAGCCTTTTTTTTTTTTTTCAGAAAAAAAATAGTGCCTGACCAAGATGTTAGGTCATCGTGCTCTCTTTACTTATCTTGACTGATGTTTGGAAAATGTTGGTGGACAGTTCATTCAGTCACTAACATATCAATCAAAATTCTTGCATTACTTTTGAAATGTTTTGAGATCTCATAACTGGAAAGGTTAAAACTTATACTTAGTTTGTTGAATGGGTACCCCTGGAAGTAATGAAGTACAGTAACAAAGTAAAAATACTTTGTTACTGTGCTTAAGTAAAATTTTCAGATATCTAAGTATTCAGTATTTATTTTTCTGACTCCTGTTTTTTTTTACTCCCTAAATTTTTAAACAAATATCTGTATTTTCCGCATTTTCAAAACAGGCTTTTTACTTTTGGTTTAACACATCTGAGGGGAGTTGTTATTTCATGTCACTGCCAGCCTTCAAACATCAAACCGATTTGAGCCTAAACAACAGATGAAAGGCAGTCCTGTCCGTGTATTAATCACCAGGGGATGTCCGTAAGTACTTCAGCATCTAGCTACAGAAGACGAGTGAGCATAAAGGGAGTAACGTTTTTGAAGTGGCGGGTAATTTCAAATACAGTGTTTCTATCAGTTTAACAAATATCAGCAAACACAAACTGTGTGCAGTTTGTCGCACAGTGTGTTGCTAGCTAAAGGTCCAGCTGCTGTGTTTCACAGGGAGAGAAAAGAAAGGGAGCTAACGTCACTCAGAGGTGGAGACAGATAAGAAAGACTGGACAGGAGAGGAGGACGAGAGGTTAGATTCAGGTAAGGACTGCTCAGTGGTATCTGATAAACCGGAAATGTAAAGCTTACATGTAAGTCGTCATGTTTTTAAATCAAATATTGGGTCAGTACATTTTTTCAGATTGTGGAAAGTGCTGCAAAAGAAACTGAGGTAGACTAACTGTGTTATTTAAAGGTTGAATGACAATACAGGTTAGTGCAGGATAAACAGGTTAGTTTGCTGTACTGTGATGGGTTTAAAGTGTGGAACAGTGTGTTGGACTGCTGCACAGTGGCTGTGGTTTCACAGTCAGGGAAAGGTTACATAAAGGATAGCAAAGATGAATTTGCATTTAAGCTGATCCTAAATTCATTCACTGAATTCCACCTTCAGACCAACTTTATAGCGTCTAGAAAAAAGACAGCATAAACAGTGTACTGTCAGTGTAGAGGATGGAAATCAGCCAGGACTCATGAAACATCTGCTGACATCTTGTTGAATTCAGTTGTGTGCATCCACAAAGAGCTGCAGAATCCGCTGATCACAGCCTGTACACTAAGAAAATCTACTGGAGCTCTCAACAGAAATTGTTGTGAGTTATGATTCTTTTCCCAACACTGAGCCATTACATTACTGAGCCAGTAACCCCACCTGCTGAATCCCACTTTAACCTCTGATTGTGCTCATTTTCCTGTTTAGAGGCAAAGTCCTCCTCTACAATGTAGGAAACAGAAAATAGAGATATCTTTTTATTGTCCTACTTTTTTAATGATTTAAGCTGAGTACAATTAGAATAAAAAAATTAGAAAAAAAAATTGAAGTGAATTTAAATGTGTCATGGTTGTTGGTGCTACAGTGGCTGGTCTGAGTGTGTGAGAAATTGAGTTCAGTCCAATTCAATTCATAGAGCCAATTCATGATGGCTTAATTCATCCTACCTTGTATCTATGACTCAGGTAATGTCATAATAGTGTGGGGGAAACAAGGTACACTTTGGGCCCTCTAGCACCAACCAAGTATGATTTACATGCACAGCTGACCTAAATAGTTTTGCTGACCATGCCCATCCATTGTTTACACCAGCGGACCAATCTTTTTATGGCTGCATCCAATAGGATAGAATCTCAAACTGGTTCCTTGAATGTGACAGTTGATTTACAATACCTAAGTGGGTGTGTGCTACCATATCAGCATGAACCAAAATCTTTCATGAATGTTTCCAGCACCTTGTTGAATCTATGCTACAAAGAGTCAAGGCTGTTCTGAGACCAAAGGGGTACAAGCACAGTACTAGCAAGCAACAAGATGGCCGGTCAGTGTATACTCATTATTTTCAAACCAATGACCCCTTACGTTGCATCAGAATAGAGGTGTTGATTAAATTCAGGTGAACAACTAGACATTGCACTGGTTTAGAGTGATCCTTAAAGGGGATATGTTGGCCTAATCCATTATACCAAAGTGCCACCCTCAACCTCTAGATCTGGTGCACTGTACGGGTGCAAGGCTCTTCATTCAGCCCTTGTATAGACCATTCTCTTGGTGAATACAACAATTCGCCACTTGTCCAGAATATTGTGAAAGATGACTATATGACCATCTCCTTTTTCCCCAAATCCCTGTACACCAGTTCCTATAGTTTTTGCATTATTGTACTCTCAAATTTGCATTTATCATTGTAATAAAATGTTTATGCACTGCAATCCTACTATAAAATTCCTCTAAATCTTTCAATGAACTGTTCCTGCATGCATATTCTTATTACATCCTGCTTCGACATTCTCTGCCTCAAAAGGAACTGTCAAATTTCAACCCTATTTACTTTATTTCCCATAGATCTAAATGCAGATGTCTCTTTAGTTACCAATCATATGACAGCACTTGCCACTGTTGAGTCTTTGTGCCTGTATCGACTCTCACCCGTGCTTGAAAAGTCAGTCACATAGATCTTTTATTCTTGATTTCTTGATACAAATCAGAATCAGCTGAGCCTGTTCGGCAATTTTATTCATGCCACAGAGCGTAATTGGATGTTAATTTTATTGTTAATTGTAGCATGCAGTGCATCTGTGGAAGCATCTGCATTTGTTGTGTTTCTCCAATCATTTATTCATGTCTTTAAATCCTTATTATGTGTATTTCAGACATGCAACCTCTGTAGTTCAGCACGTAGGAAAATTGAGTATATTTTTGAGCCCACAAGCTGTATGAATTTGAATAATACAAGCCTCCATGCACAACTGAACTCGGAGAAGTTTGTTGCTGTGACTCGATTGTCCATCAGCGGGTTAACTGTCAAGTCACAGCATCAAAATAAAATGCATTGATAAAATGCGCATATAGAAAGAGACCAGGTGTACAAGGCATGGGAAGATGTTAACACAAGTCAATTAAGTGTGCCTCCCACCTGTGAAGGAGAGCAAATTCATTTCTATTTAACAACAGACGAAATGAAAGTTCATTGGGAAATATTGTTGCGAAGAACGGCCAGATGGGACAGCTTTCAAAAATAGTAACAGGGGAGGATAAAAAGAATCAGAGGGAGAAAATTAGTCCATCATTCTCTGACAGCCTAAGTGGACATTGTAAATGGAGTGCCGCTCTGGTGAAACAATAATAAATTTGTTAGACCTCTTTTGTTTAACCTATACTTAACCTTTATTTATGAAAAGAACTCAATTAAAAGTAACAATAATCTTTTTTTTTTTTTAATTTAGTTTTTTTGTTTTTGGATATAAAACTAGATCAGTTGATAAAATCAGTCAGTCAATACTGTAGAAATTAACAGATTTTTGGGGGGACTCAAGTAATTCTTATAATTGTTAGTATATTTAATGGTTCTGGCCTATTCAATATAATGTAATATCTGACTTAATTGCACATACTGAATTTACATGACAAATAAAGTCATGTAAAGCTGTCATTTTGGTTTGTTGGAAATCATAGCATAAATGTCATTTTCATAGTTAGTTTGGTTAAACAGTGAAATTACCCCAATCATGGGTAGTATGATAACTACATTTTAATACATAAGCTGAAATAAATGGGTGATATTAATTTTAATATTCTCTTTGAATAATAAAGATGTACTTTAAATGTAGTTTCAAAGATTTACATTTAAAACAGGTCCTCATTACAGAATTCTTTTAAACAAAGCAAATTAAGCCAATTTGAAGCTACAAAGTAAACAATAGAAGGATAGCAACACTGTGATTGTCTCTCATATAACAACAAATCATTGTGCAAATATACTATGGTGTCAGACACTGCACTAATAATGGCTGGGCTCATGTTTATTTCATTCTCCAAAGGAAAGTTTTGCATTGTTTTGCTTGACTGAGCTCACAGTATGGAGAATGGTGTGTTTGCTATAAATGTGATATGCAAATGTGTATTTATACAGAAAACACATAAATAAGCAGCTGGGTTGGTTAAAGGCTTAATAAAAGCACTATTGTTCTAAATGGGAAAACTATTTGTTCAGCAAGATGCAGAGCAAACTGTATAAGATGTGAGAATGAAATTAGGAAATGCAAGTCACTTGAAATAAAACAATGAGAAAAGCTCAGAAGGTGGAGAGCAGTTGTACAGTTGGTTTGTTACAGCTGACAGAAAATGAATGATTACTGTTAATTACAGCCTCAGCAGAGGTAGATTCAGCTAAAATCTAAGATGGAGAGTGGAGACCTAAAAATAATGGCATAATGTTCAGTGTCAGTTTTGTTTTGAAAATCATTAGAAATGATTTGCTTTCCCCTGCATAATGAGCCGTAGTCAATCCCTGCAGTGATCTAAAAAAGCAGTGGTGCGCTGGCTTTCACTCTTCCTCCTGCTGTGAACAAACCACAGCAATTAGGGAAGGCAAGATAAATAATGTACTAAAGTCATTTATGATGGGATATATTTAGAGCATCAAAACTTCGTATACAGAGATAAAGGTAATGATGTTCTCTTTTGCTTCGTACGGAGAAAACAAATAAGTTGCGTTTGCGTTTCCAGTAATGTGTAAAATTTGAAACCAGACTCCCTTGCAATCCTTTGAAGGAAGGTTTTTGTGCTTTTCGCCAAATTCAGAGGATGTTTATCAATGACAAAAGAACCTTTTTACTCCAATTTATTTACTCTGGCTTATTCACACAGCAGAATTTAAGTCATTTATAATTTGATTTGAGCAACTGCCTAAGAATATACAGCCAATGGAAAGTAGTTCTTTATACAACATAGTTTAAATGTTGGAATATTCCATTTAAATTCTAATTTATATTTAGCAGATTAAACTGTAATCAAACCTTTTAGTCCCACGGTGCACCTTTGCTCTAGCCTCTGGGCTCAGTCATTCTGTGTCACAGCACGCACACTAACATCTCACTGCTGAAGCATGAAGTGAACTGACAGAAAAACTCCACCCAAACATTATAATCTTTGTATTAATTACACAATCTGTTTGTATTTTTCACAGATTTAAGGCTTGAAGAAATGAAACAGTGAAATGATGAATGAATAAAGCAGAAGCTAGCTACAAAGATAATGGAGTAAGAGTGATAAAACTGGAAAATAGAAATTGTAGTGCAGTCCAGGTTATTGGTAAAGACTTAGGAGTCCACTGTCTAAAACCCTGCTTTTAAAGAAAAGAGAGGTGGAGCAGATCAAGTTTCCAGAGTTTTTTGATTTCCAAAAAACTGAAAACTGCCTCCATGTCCATCATGTGCCCATTTTTACAATGTAAGGAGTAAAAGACTATTAAGATTTTAATGAATAAACAGTAGACTTTACATATTATTTTTGTGCATGAATATTTGGCCCTCCTTGCACCTGATGTTTCTTTCATTTATATTTATTACAGCCTCTATGATACAGACCTAATTTCAAAATTACTCATCTCTGTAGAGAGAAATACCAAATACCTTTCTGTGGGCTTCTGTACTAATGTGGAGTAAATTCGAAACTTCAAATGGGTGTATTCCTCACGCACATTAGTCATATCCAGCGTTGGGACTAACGCGTTATTAAGTAACGCGTTACAGTAACTACGTTATTATTGTGGTAACGAGCACGGTAACTAGTTATTATGCCAAAATCAGGAACCCGTTAATCGTTACTGGGATTTAGATATGGTCGTTAATCGTTACTTCATGTGTTGCGTTCGACTTACCTCGGAAATC
>VUQG01025908.1:6588-29380 GCA_015106755.1 Etia nguti | reverse complement strand
AGGGATAGCTCAGTAGGTAAGGTGTTGGCCCCGTGATCGGAAGGTCAGGGGTTCGATTCCCCTGAACGGCTACCCTGAGGTACTCCTGAGCAAGGTACCGTCCCTACACACTGCTCCCCGGGCGCCCAATGGCAGCCCACTGCTTCACTGAGTGAATGGGTTAAATGCAGAGAGGAATTTCCCCACGGGGATCAATAAAGTATACATTATTATTATTATTATCAATGACTCATTCACAAGGTCAGAAAAGGGCCTAGAACAACATCTAAAGAACTGTGGGCCTCATTTGTCTCAGTTAAGGTAAAAACATCATCCATGGGAGAGTTCCAGGGTGAAAACCACTGCTGACCAAAAAGAATACAAATGCTCTTCTTTCATTTGCCAAAAAACATCCTGATGATCCCTCAAGAACTTTGGCAAAATATTCTGTGGACTGATGAGACAAAAGTTGAACTTTTCTGCAGGGTTAGAGTCCCGTGACGTCTGGCATAAAAAGAACACAGCATTTCATAAAAAGAACATCATACCAGCAGTCAAACATGGTGGTGCTAGTGTGATGGTCTGGTGCTGCTTTGCTGCTTCAGGACCTGGATGACTTACCATAATTGATGGAACTATGAATTCTGCTCTCTACCAGAACATCCTGAAGGAGAATGTCCAACCATCAGTTCATGCCCTGAAGCTCAAGAGCACTTGGGTTATGCAGCAGGACAATGATCCGATTCACATCAGCAAGTCCACCTCTGAATGACTCAAAAAATCAACAAAATAAATGTTTTGGAGTGACCTAGTCAAAGTCTGGACTTAAATGTCATTGAGATGCTTTAGCATGACCTTAACGAGTGGGCTAAAATTCCTCCACAGTGACGTGAAACACTCATCGTGAGTTGTTGCAGACGCTTGGTTGCAGTTCTTGCTGCTCGAGGTGGCACAACCAGTTATTAGGTAGCAGGGAGAGGTAAGTTTGGATAACTTTTTTCCTCTTGATAAATAAAATGATTATTTAAAGACAATTATTCAGGTTTGTTTAATATTTAAAAAATAAAAAAAATTCAGATTATCTGAAACATATGAGAAAAAGTGTGACAAATATGCAAAATAATAAAAAGAGGGAAAATACTTTTCACTGCACTATATATACATTATTCTATAAAACATATACATATTATTAATTAATACATATTATTAGTTTAGAATTACTTTTGTAAATGTATAAAGTAACCGCGAGGCAAAGACAGCGTTTGAGAGGAACAATGTGGGACACAGTAGTGATGCTGGGAGGTAGTCTGACATTTTCATATCAACAGTAACTTATAAATAAAAACACAATAAACTGTGCAGATGGCAGGTTTGGTATTTAGGATGTGAAGAACAAATATATTTTATTTAAATGCAACATTTCCAAGGATAGAAGCTTAAATATATTCCAAAAGTCTTATGAGATTTTTTTTTATTATATATTTTATTTATTATTAATCTTTTTAACACATACATGTGCTTTATATTCCCCTCTGTGTGAAACTGAAAATACCTCTTTCTCACTTTATACTGTTGCCTTCAGTTTCCTTATACTTTGCACTCGAAAAATCCTTCTCTGTGTTCAGAACATGCATGAATTTAGAAAAGATGTCCTGCAGAGCAAATCAAAACGTTAAGGTTGTGGTTAGGGTTAAAAATGCTGTGCAGGACATTTGGAAATGAAGAGATATTTTTCCCTGATTATTACCAAAGTCCTTCTCCTTTAAAGTCTCTGATATTGCCCTACCTCATACTGTCATGTACAAAGGTCCCAAAGAGCTTTCCCTTTTGATTTTCTTTTAGGAAACCACCACAAGACGTTGCAATCAGCCCACAATTGATAAGCTGACTTTAGTATCTTTAGTAACTTTCAATTTAACTGCTTTTATGTCAGCAAATTTAAACATAATTGAAGGTTTCTTCAATAAGTTTAGACCCGTTCATCAGTGAAGAGGTAATGTAATGATTCAAATCAGTGATGTGGATTTAAAACACACTTTAACTGGAATATAGAAGAAGTTCCAACTGTTCTGATAGCACGTGGAAATCGCTGTGACTTATAAAGTGTCTGCTTATTTTTTTTTTGATGAAATAACGTCAAAAATGTTGGCTAATGTTGCCTAAATCATGAGACATTATTAGCTATTTTTAACCTTCTGAGTTACTAGTCTGCTCCTATATACTTTATTTTTTTAGTTTGTTAAAAAAAAAAAAAAAAATTCTATTCCTTTTCTGGTCAAATTGGGCTTCAGTGTTTGTTTCAGTACAGCTCCAGATCCAGGTGACAGCAAGTCAATGTCCAGCTGCAGCCTGTACTCAGTTTGAATTATGCTATGAACTGATATGGATCTGTTTATGTCTTTTATTCACTGTAACATTTAACTTTTGGGTGACTGCACAAAGACAGAGAAAGAGAGCAAAATGAAACCAGTAAGAGTGGACATGTAGTCAAATTCACCAAAAAATTATTGTTTTACCCAGATTCATTGATGATGATTTCACATCACTAAGCACTGTGCTGTACTGTAATCAGTTATGGATCTGCAACCTGCTCCTCTAGGGTTAGCCTCGGGTTTGATATTTAAAGGCTCCAACCTAAAATAGGTTAAACCGGGTGGATTAGCTCTGATTCTTCACTCTGAATTATTCTCAGACATTACAATACATTACAATAGGTCATCCAACTGCAGTTGCTTTTGAAGGTAACACTGTAATGTGTATCCAACTGAACTGAGGTTTGCAAATTCGAAAAGGGCTGATTATATTTGCAAACAGCATATTCCATTAATATTATTTACAAGGCACTGCTGACATTATGACTGAGAGCTGAGCCCCCCTAAAAGTTTAAACTTAGAATCGCCCCTGGTTCACATTTCCTGCACCTGTAATGTGCAAAGAAGTCGTTTCATTAACTGTATCCATGACTTCCCTACAGTAAAGGTGGGTGTGACTGATACAGTTGACTAACTCCTGCATGTAGTGTGTTTTATGTTGGAAACCGCGCGTGTGAGCAATAAACTTATAAAAACTTAAACTTGAAATTGAAGCTTTCAGACTGTTATAATAGAAAATATATTTATATGAATGAATTTATATGTAAAGTGTGCTCTGGTCAAAACAGACTCCCTGTTCTTTCTAGTTTGGTATAAAATATGAATCTTTATTGTTGTTTATAAAGGAAGTATAATCTTGCTGGTCCATAACATCGAAAACAGGCGCGAGTGGTGGTTCTTTCCTCGCCGACACGATCTCTGAGGTGGACGGGATCTTCCCCACTGTGCTTTACACTTCAAGTACACGAGCACTCCTCCACGAGAAACACTTCAGAAACCGTGAGTGGAATAATGAGCACTTTTCCCCGGGAATGAAAACAAATTCGCCTGCCTCCATTACAGTACAGTGATACTTTGAGGCTGAATAGGACCTCAGATGATGAATTTTTTTTTTTTCCTTGCAGGAAACACACACCAGACGAAACATGCAGAATAATCCTTTGCACCGAGAATCTCAAGCTTTATCCTCTTAGAATTACTAGAAATCCTCCGGGAAGATGAGATGTTTTGTGTGACAGCGCCATCTGGTGGCAGCCTACTGTTAAGAGGGTTTGGTTTTTTACTTTACTTCCTTTTAAAAAAACCCACACAACTCAGTATGGCACTAACTTTAAATATATGCTTGAAATAATTTCATTGTTGATATATTTTATGTACTATTTTACTCTTAATTTGTTTTCTGACTATTAGCTCAGTCATGTTTATAGTGAAAGTCAACTGTGATGGGACTGTAACATAGTTAATATAAAGTAGATCACCTGGAATCAGGCAGAATGTCTGCTTTATCTCAATGGAAAAACATCTGTGCTATAATGCAGTGCAGACTTCTGAAATAAATCTGGGGTTGTTGGGTAGCAATAAAGTGCCTTAAAGTTAAAAAGCAGATCTGAAGATTTTTTGAATATTGCATATACTCACTAGTGTTAGGTACACCTGTTCGGCTGCTTGTTATCTAATGTCTAATGAGCCAATCACTTGGTAGCAGCTCAGTCCATTTATGCATGCACTTCTGTGCATCAAATTTAGGGAAAAATGCTATTTTGAGTGCAACGTTGTTGTTGGTACTCGACAAGCTGGTCTGAGTACTTAAGAAACTGGGATTTTCCCCACACAAGCATCTCTAGGGTTTACAGAGACTGGTCTGAAACACAGAAAACATCCAGTGAGTGGCCTGGATTGTTTTATTGCTAATATGAAGGCAAAACTCACACGATAAAGGTATGCAGAAGAGCGTCTCTGAACAAACAAACGCAGCAGCAGAAGACCACATTAAGTGCTGCTCCTTTCAGCTAAAAACAGGAAACTGGACCAGAATTGCTTAATAAAAGACTGGGAAAAACTTTGCCTGGTCTGTTGAGTCTGGATCATTGCAGACATGTTGCCAGAATTCATGAAAGCATGGATTCATTCTGCCTTGCATCCGTGGTTCAGACTGCAGGTAGTAGTGGCATCATAAATGGCTTCTTCCAGCAGGATAATGCAGCAGGTCAAAAAAGCTCAAATCATCCCAAACGGGTGCGTTAAACTAATGAGTTCACTCCACTCAAACAGCTTCCACAGTCACCAGATTTCAATCCAATACGACATCTTTGTGATGTGGTGAAAAAATGGATTCACACCATGGATGTGCAGCCAACAAATGTTCAGTTTCTGTGTGACGTGATCATGTCCATGTGGACCAAAATCTCAAAGGAATGTTTCCAGCACCTGATTGAATGTACGAGGGGAAAAAAGCAACTCTGAAGAAAAGAACAAACAAAACAAAACTGTGTATAACTAATAAAATGTCCAGTTTAAAAGCGTCAAATATCTGCGATGTCACTGTTAAGTATTATAACTGAGTTCAAGAGAGATTAAACTACCTTTATTTTTTTTTTTAAATGGGTACTTTTATTTCTGCCAACTTATATGAGGACTAGTTGGGGGGAAAAGTATGTCAATGGAACGGACACATTTATAGATTCTAAATATGGATTTGTCTTTTTTTTTTTTTTTAAATTGAATGATGACCTAAAATGGCTTCTCTCTTCACACTCATGTCAAGAGGAAAAGTTTAAATGCCCAAAAACTAGAGGAGGAGAAAACAGTTGGGTGAGCTGCAGTTAAGAAGAAAAGCTGTGTAATTTGTGGCTTTAATCAGACAGACACATGTTTAGTTCATATTTTCTTGCTCCAAAACAAACCACACGACAGGAATTCCTAACAACATGTGTTTAATGGTTAGAGACAAAAAAAGAAAAAGAAAAAAATATAGACGATCTGATGATGCAAAGAACATGCAGTCTGGTAGTTTAAAAAAACAAAACAAAGAAGTACACACACGGATTTAACATCCATGTCATTTTGAGACAGACAGTGCAAAGTCGTGGGGCTGCTTAACAGTCTATCATCCTTAGAAAACAAACCAGAGGGGGGGACAAGTTGTGCGATACACAGGAAACAAACAACGGGGCATATCCTGTTCATTTTACACACATGTACAAAGATACATGAGAGGCACATTTTCTTTTGACCAGTAATAACCACCTACGGGGTGATCGTGTCAGATTTTAATCTTGTCCTTTTTATCTAAGTGAGAAGATGAAGTCCTCTGAACTCTATCAGTCTACGGATTCAGTGATCGAAGAAGAAGAGCTTCTAGAGAACATCGAGTTCCTGTTTCCTGATGAGAAGCCTTTGATAATTAGCTGCTTGAATGGTTTTCCCCACTCACTTTACAGAGTTTCTCTTAGAAGGTGTTTTTATATAAGACTTTAAAATAAATCCAGAAGTCCAAATGTTTCAATAATTTTCCACATTCCCACAATATAAAGCTCAATACTTTCAATCACAGTGAGGAATTAAAGGGTCAGAGGGAAATGAAAGCTCAAAACACGAGACAGTCAAGGCCCCTGCACGCTTTTCATTTCATACACGTCCTCTTTGTTTACTAGACTCAAATTGTACAGTGTGTAGTCGGGATCGGGACCTTTGCTTTCTTTCCTCTGTTACTCGAGTCAGACTACGTTGCAACTTCCTCGACGCTTGCAGGAACTCCAAACATTACAAAAAACCATCGAAAGCCACCTCCGACGTCTCCATTAGGGTCAGTAGCATCAGCATCTCATCCTACAGAGATCCCAAACTGCATCACACCAAGATACTCGACAAGTCCGACAATTGGTGTGTGATGAAGCTTAAAACACAAACTAAATAACATAATCACAGATTCTGTCAAAGCTCTGACGCAATAGGCAAATTATGCAAGCAAGAGCAGAGCAAGCGCTCCAGTGGATGTTTTACCTCAGCAGCAAGACTTCAATACAGCCCCCCAAAACACCGTTTAAATTACTCCTACTGGCAAGGAAAATAAGAGAACACTCATACCGTTGGATCTTCCCTCATAACCTAACATGCACGAGCAGAACAAACCGATTTAAGTTTAGTCTGACTTTAAAAAAAAGAAAGAAAAAAAAGAAAGTGCCTTTGTAGACGTCATACAGGCCGAATTTCTCACTGGATTCGATCTGGTGCTAATGAGGTATGCATGTTTGTAAAACCGAAATGAGGAAACTGAGAAATACCAGGGGAAAAAAACCAAATCAAAGTGCCGATGTAAATACAGTTAATGTGTAGCCATATGGGAGAGTATCATAGTGAGGCACTGTAAGTAGTGGCTTGCAAAACCGAAAAGCCACACACCCCCATGGTCAAGACGCCGTCTCAGTACAGCCCTCAATCTGAGATGCACTGCTCTACAAAATACAAATGTCAGGAGTTTAATCAATGTAAGGCATCAAATTTTGATTGTTTTTTGGTGGCAAAATTTTAAACTTTGTGGGCTACATACAGAATCCCCAACTTATTTTAACACCATTACGCTAATGAGAAGTCTTCAGCGGGACAGCATTACCAGGTAACTGTTAAAAAACGTGAGTGGGGATGAAAGCAAGCAAACAAACTGGTCATCATTTTGAACAACTTTTATCACAGACAGTACTGAAGGGGGAAGGACAACGCAACAGAGCAGCGGGTCATAAAGCAAAACAAAAACAGACAAAAAATAAAATAAAAATATTCACAGCCATCGGTGAAAGAGCCGTCGTCATGTCTCGGATACGCCTTTAAAGAGGTCGTGGGGTTTCCCCTGGCTTCATCCAGGGCTGATGTGCTGGCTCTGTGGCCGACAGAGGAACTGTGTGGAGCGGCCAGACGGGAGTCCTGGTACTTTTTAAAAAAAAAATTTCTTTCTCTGTTTTTTCTTTTTTTTTTTTTTTTAAAAGGCCTTGATCCTCCATTCAGGGTCAGAATCACACCCTTCAGTGCGACGCCAGTTCAGAAGAGGCGGGAGGAAGAAATTCTTGGCAACAGGAGAGGGAAGAGGAGGGAGCAACAGTCTTCTTTTGTGTGTTGTAGAGATTGTGGGGGTTGAAAAACCAGTGTGTCATATTGCACAGTTGGAAGGAAAAGTAGAGCCAGACATGTGACCGGGAGGTTAATGGCTGCTGAGAGTTGTTATATGGGTGTTGAAGCGGTGTTTTGCTGTGTTGCTCAGTGTTAAAAACATCAGCAGCATTGTCTTTCTGATTCTTGAGTCGACAAATACACGCACGCGCGCACACACACACACACAACGCAGGGCTGAAGGTAGGAGACGGCATCGTCTATGAGTCCAGAGAATCAGCTGGAGAAAGAAAGAAACAAACAAAGACATGAGAAAAGACAGGAGTGAATATGTTTTTCTTTTATTCAGCTTTTTCATCCTGGAAAAAGTGGACGTGAGTAAGCCTCCCATTTCAGTAAACGGACCAAACTCATGACTATAAAGTTTTGTCAAAATGAGTACACGTCGAGTAAAACTAGGCTTCCATTTCATGTGGCTTGTTGTTTTGTTTTGTTTTTTAACTGCAAGTGGCACAGATATACTTTGAAGACATGCAAACTAATGAGCAAAGCAATTAGTTCTACACACGAAAACCACATATGCACACAACGTGTGTAACTGAAACGTGTCCAGTAAAAAGCTTCAACACAGCCATTCCTAAAGTCAAGAGATCTACGACCCACTTAAAAACCAGAAAATCCCACGAGGCCCACTCGATCTTAAATCTTCACTCTAATCAAGTAAAGCATTTCCTTGAAAACTCTATTCAAAAAACAAACACAGGCTGTTGACTATAAATTGCTACCTGGTCATACGCAAACAGTTGAGCCCCACATGTGACCCACCTGCCACTGGGACACAAACAACAATACAAGAGCAATAAATAATAAGAATAATGAGTAATATCACAAACTAACCACCTCCTATTACCAATTTGAATTCACTTTTTATATAAATAAAAAGTGAATTCAAATTGCCCACCAGGGGGCCCCAGCTCACACTTTGAGAATCACTGCTCTAACAAATACCCAACAGGGCGCCGTCTCCCTCCCCTCACCTTCCTGTGGCGGGTCAACACTGATCTCCTCTGTCTCCTCCGTGTCATCCCTCATCTCCTCGTCTTCGTCATCTTCTAGCTCGCTGGCGATGAGCTGGCGGGCTAGCTTGATGTTCAGGCCCTCATTGTAGTGCATCTTCCTCATCATCTGAAAATGTTTCTTTTTGGCTACAGGGGACAGAGACATTTGAAATCACTTTAATTTGCCAAAAGCAGCGAGTTCAATGCTGGCACGTTATAACTGTAATGATAAAACAGAGCTTTACTCGTGACTCATGGAAAGGTTGATGCACTGTAAAAGCATGCAACAACACTGTCCTGCATCTGGCATCAGTAAACAATCTACAATAGACAATATAGTAACTATAGACAACAATTTTCAAGTGTCTGCTGGTTTTTATTTGGTCTAAAATAATGAATAAGAGGGAAACACATGAGCCTGTAAAAAAAAAATCTCAAGCATGGCATGACCTGCAGTCTGGGCACTGCAGCGAGGGTCGCTATAGCAACTAAAAAAAGAAAGCCAACATCTTCACACAAAAACCTCAGCAATCATATGGATCAGTTTCACTGACATCCAAGAGAAATGTTCCAGTTACACTTTCAGACTCAAACACTCTGTCCTTCCTCCATCAACAACTGAACACAGCAATTTTCATTCCTTCCCTAATGCCATGTACTCCTGTGGTCATGGAAACGCTCCGATTGACTTTGATTAGCCCACATCGCATCCTTGAGGACACTGATAACCTTCACCGGTGAGTTAGAGTGGATGTTGTGAATGTTTACGCGACTCCTGCATTTCTGCTGTTTGATCCAGTTGGCCTTTGTGTAATGTAAGCAGTTTTGTGCGGAGCCTGTTTGAGACCTAACAGAGGCGCTGCTGGCCTGTGTTTACGCCTCAAAGTGTCAGTGATGCGGCACTGGCCAACTCAGCATTTAATGCACACATCTGAGACAGTAAAGGTTACAACGAGGTTCAGCCAAGCAGAAGCAGAGTTTCTAATGTGTGAAACGACAACAGCGGGCTAATTAAAGCCTGACACAGACACTGCATGTATGCAGAAATACACAAAGCAAATAAAAGCATTTAGTGTCAGTACTTGTTGATGTAAGACTATTTAATTATTTACAAAAATACAACTTTGTGGCTGCATAATAACATTGGATGAATATTGTTCAGGATGAACTCTGCTACTTTTGCACGCTGGCATGTCCCACTGAGATCAAACTCTGGGGTAGTTTACTTCTAATTTAATTAGATTTTCAGATTATTATACTGCAAAAAAGTTCAATCTCATCTTTGGGCTTGCCCATTACATAAATAAATTAACCTAATTAACAACAGATAAGCTGTGGTAGAAAAGTCAGTGTTAGAATACTTTAATGACAAACCTATTAACATGCACTAAGCCACATCTGTTGTTATTGCTTTTAACAAATCTTATCATCCTGTTGTGTCACATGACTTAAACTGCATGCCAAAAAACTACTGATGATGCTCTTGCAGTTGGGAGTATATTAACCGGATTTGTGACTTTCCAGACTGTTCTCTAGCTGTTACCTGCACAGGCCAGATATAAATATAAAAGCCAGCAACAGTAATACATTCTGTGTGTGCGTCTGTGTGTGTGTGTGTCTCCACTTACAGCTCTGCATTTGAGAGCGGTGTGTGCCGAGAGTGTGCACAGAAGGGCAAAGTGGGAGAACAGTCAAAAGCATGCTGACAAAGAGAGTGTGTGTGTGTGTGTGTGTGTGTGTGTAGAGGAAGTCAGCAGAAGGTCAAGAGCACACCGAACACTTGAGCTCTTTCTCAGTCTGTCCCCTCTCTGCCAGCACTTGGCTGTGGAGTGTCACTCTGCATTTAGTCACCCTCACAGCTGTATAGGACACTTTGTGTTGAGGTGGAAGGAATACATAAACAGGTGAACTGCAAGACGAACGCGCTAAAATAGGCTGAAAGCCCATGACCGACATCAGAAAAAAACATTACAATAATCCACTGAAATCTGAGTGGATGTCTACCTTGTTCTTCAGGAGTGAGCTCCTCTTCCTCCTCCTCGCTGCTCTCCTCCTCCTCTTCTTTCATGAAGCGAGGTTCTGAGCCCTCTGCTGCCACCAGCCTTAAGAGAGAAAAAGAAAGGGCATGCATTAGGAGATTCCCGATCCAATTTTACTTTTCTTAATTGTGGTTTCACTCCATTACACAAGTGTGAAACCAAATGCAAACAGGCAATGACTGATAGAGCCCGAAAGTCACTGTAAGTGGTTAAAACAAACAAACAAACAAACTGGAGAGAAACAAAGGAGGAGAGGCATTAGGAGAGGTGGAAAAACGAGTTGGCAGAGTGAAAAGTGTAGGGATGCGAGTGTATGAGTACTCAAGCATGAGATAAAAATAACAAAGAGCTTTAACAGAGGTGGACAAAATGAATAACGAGTCATGGCTGAGTGGATGGTAGTGAAAATGTGAAAGTGCCCACGGGGAAGCTCCCATTTACTGTGCTACTGCTCTCCAACCAACCAGCTCGAGAGAAACACATCAATTTCTCCACTGTTTCTATGTGCTGAAACAACACTGGCGAAGCATTGTGAAGACAAGAGGAAGAGAGATGGCAAGTGAGATACAGAGAATAAGAAGCAAAGGTAGCACAGTTAGGAAAAGCACAGTCAGATAACTGATGGATGAAGGGACCGAGAGAGAGTGGATGTTGGGGATCTAAACAAGGAAGAGAGCAGCTGCTGCACTATCTGGAGGGTTTAGTGTAAAACAATGGCTAGCACTCATTGCACAAGCAAACAAAGGTGGCTAATTGACTTCCAAGCCTGAAGCTAATCGCTACACTCTGTGGAGCACACACACTCGAACGAGCTCATCCCAACCCTGCGCCGATGCACTTATGTAAGCACAGCAACTCACAGCGGACACGCTTCTCAAGCTTCCCGTTAGCGTCCACATCACGGCTCGGAGTGACTTTCTGAACACAGACCTTTTGGATCGCAATAGCAGAAGACAATAAGATGTTATCCGCCCTCCTGCTTTCCATTTGAATTATGAAACAAATCACTTGTTTTGTAAAAGCACCATTCTTCAGTATGCTCTCAAGCTTCAGCTCCTAATTCAGTATTTTCACTCCGAGAGATTACATGTGGACTGCATTCAAATTGGTTTCGATAATACACATGCTGTAAGATTCTCAGATTTCAAATACAGACAGTGCCATAGTGGCTTTAGCAGGGGTTTTACCGTATAGAGGAAATTTGTTGGCAGAGCCCAAAAAGGGTTTAGCCCCAGCCTGAGGACAGCAGAAGAACCTGCTTTGTTAGCTGGGCGTTTGTTAGCACAAGCAATAATAAGACGTCCATGAAAGAAAGCACCTCAGACTCATTTTTTTCCCCACACGTGGATCAATCATGTTTACATCTGTTGTCATCCCCCAAATACTTATGAGCCCAGTATAGCACTAAAAAAGAAGCTTATTCTTGTTCCTACTGTTATTTGAATTCATCATTCAAGTTTACCACTGATAAAACATGGAGTTGCTATTCATAGGGAAATGCCTAACCTCATTTATTAGTTCACCACTAGGAAAAAAACAGTGGTTAGAGACCACAGGGGGAACAAAATTATTCTGACTGTGAACTTGTGATCCTGCTGCCTTTGAAATGAATGCTTTAAAGATGGAGACCAAGTCTGTAATCACTCGCAGCTGGCTGCAGTCTTCCAAGCGATTTTGGTGCTTCGAGAGTACGACAAAACAGCAACAAGTCAGAGTCTGTCTGCTAAAGTTTTGCAACTGAATGGAGCCAAATTGGTGATTGCATGTCATCCGTTTGTGATAAATGGGTGAAAAACACAAATCTGTTTCCGCCTACATACACAGAAATTCACATTAACTACTGATATTCAGAGTCCAGTGATAACCTCACAAATCTGAAACTAAATCCTTCACAAATAGTGACGTTGTTGCTGCAGCATGGCAGTTTAACAGCAAAATGACACAGGCACTCAACAGTCTTGCTTTTATACATGAATACACCCAGGTGGCTACAAGTTGAGTCAACTCTCATTGCAAAGCGATGCATCGTAGACAAGACGGTAGACGGTAATTATTTGCCAACCTTGGTTGGAGACAGGTTGCTTCCCACCTGATGTGCGATTCCCTTGCAATCCAAAGTGGTCACCGAAACACTTGCAATAGGCCACATATTTAAAAACGAATCAGCAGGAAACTTGCATAGTCGAGGTTGCAGACCTTGTGACCAAGCCATATGCTGACATTATGTTCCTTCTTCCAGCATACATTTAAGTAAAAACATTTACTTTATTGGACTATATTTCAAGTCATACATTAACTGAATGGAACAGCTGTTAAGAAAAACACAAAGACTGCTTAATATGTTTTTGGATCAAAATATTACTACAAGTTCTGTCACTGGGACTTATTGATAACTGTGCAGTAACATGGTGCCCAGTGTCTGAAAGCCATCAGAGCCATTTTTATGCACATTCCCGTTGAAGGACAACAATGATAGCGTCTCTAATCGGCTGCACCCTCGCTTTTCATTTGCATTGATCTCCCAGCGTTCAAGTTCAATTCTTACTTTGATGCCAGGTCATCAGCTGCAAGTCCACTTTGGCCGTCTGAGTCACTCAGTGCCCCTTCATCTTCTTCATCCCCAATCATCCTGAAAGAGAAGTTTATAAAGTGAATAATGAAAGCAGGACAAGAAAAAGTCCTGAACAGACAGGCACCTATATAGTTCAGTTCACCAAATGCTAAAAAAACGAATGATAAACTGCCATGTAGAGCGCTACTCTTTCAGTAATATTTAAAATAATATTTTATCTGTAACTTTGAACCTGTTGTAAGGTGTGCTGGGTTCATCGATCTTCATCAGGCCGTAATCTTTGTCAGGTGGATGGTATGTGGCCAGGATGTTCATCTCATCCCATTTCTGGGATTTCTTCCTGCAAAATGGATGGAAGAAGAAGGGTTAAACAGACAGTAACTCAATGTGGACCACTGCGCACCCAGCTACCATCCTATCCCACACTTTCCTCCAGGGAGACGAGTGAACAGATTTAATCTAGGACTGAACGTGCCCCAATTTTCACTCAGACCGCATTATTTTGGGAACACACACACACACACACACACGGACAAAGGCCCAGAAATGTCATCCCCACCAGTTTGTCCCAGCGACTACCAGGAAGTTTCACGGTCTTTGCTTTTGTGTCAAGGTAACACATTGCGGATGCGGGTGTGAGTTTGAGTGGGTGGTGAGGCTTATCAGCTGTGAGTGAATGAGGCCAAAAGTCCAACAACCGACTCATTTGAAACAATCGCTTCAAGAGTTGATTCTGGTTCCACCTCTCTGTAACACGTCTGCTTCAAATCCCTCAAATGGTTTTAGTCTCATCTGGGGAATAAGGTTTTCACCTCGGCATGCTCAGTCAGGGATATTTTTTTGTTTTGTTCAAAAATTACACTAATCCGTGCTACCCTTTCAAATCCTTAGAGGAAATGAACTGAGACAAAGACAGCAAATCAGTGCTGAATTTGAATTTTTGCTCAATAGGATAAAGAGAACACCTGCCACCTGCCAAAAGGAATGATGCTGGAACCGTTTCTTTTAACTCACAGAAGAAGATGTTATTCCACTGCCAAGAGTTTGGCACCTTCCTGAGCTGCTAGATTTCTGTAGACTTACTTGTAATAATTTCCATTTTATATTCACATTTCTTTCTCCCTTCAGTTTATTCCAACCCAAGGAAGCTTTCTACTTTTCACACGTTTAACACTTCTAATTCCAGACAAGCTCAGCCAAACTTAGAGCCTCAATTCCAGGTTATCAGGGTCTGGTTAACCCACCTCTGCTTTCTTCTGCTAAGGTACCACATCTTGACTATGTTCATGGAACAAAAGGTCAAGTATCATGGGAGACAGGAAGGAGTGGGAGGCAGGAGATGCTTAATCCAACGCCTGCTGCGACAAGCCAAAAAAGCTCCACAGACTTGAGCACTACAACTGCTTCATGTGAATCAACTAGTTCATTGAACTGTTTACATGAAAGCTTCAAACAGAAGTGCTGCGTTTATGTCAATTTCTAAACAGATTTACTTACGCTGAATTCAGACTACACAAGATTTTTGCCTGTTATGATGGAGACTGCCTCAGATTAAGTGATTATAGGATGACAAAGTCTCGCCTTTTCATGTGTGAGAGGCATGACAGACAGCACGTATCTCCCCGGTCAATCAGGCTCGCTGTCTTTCCTGACGTCATTAGCAAAGAGGGCACAATCAATGTTTTTTTTTTTATGTAAACAGATCATTTTACTGTTCCAACCAGATACATGGGCAACATTGTCCCTGTTATGTCATCATGCTGACAGTGGTACACAGCTGGGCAGTGGAGAAAAAATTCTCATCAGCTGGCAAAATGCTTGGTACTCACCAACCTCACAGAAGTGCCACCACCCAACCCTCCAACATAACAGCTTATTTTTACTGTCAGGATGCTTTGATCCGTTCCAAAGGCAACTTTAATTCTGGTGCATTATGACATATTATGCAAGACAAAAGAATAAACTGTTGGGGGACTTCACCTACTGCTGTTCCCTAGCCAAAGCAAAGGCCCTGCGATGTCCGGGCTGGGCTATAACCAGGCTGATGTAGGTTTCCCATACAAGGCTAATCTCAGACTTACAAGAAAAATTCAAAAAAGGAACTCCACTGGGAGAACAAGTAGATCTCCTGGCTTGTCACAATGACACATCAAAAATGAGAACAGAGGATGAGTGAATCTCAATACTGAAATAAACCTTCCAATCGCAAGGTTTGGCTAAAACTTGGGCACCAAATGGGACAATGCTGCTGGCCTGAACTGTGGCTCACAAAGTGGCCTAGCAGTGGAAGAAAATACTCTAAACAAGCTGCTTTTGGAATGAATGCACAGAGACAATGTGCACTTTTTACAAATAATAAATATAGCAACCACAAAGCTTTCATCTGCATCAAAGTATTTCTGACCTGAGACTGCTGTGGCTCCTTTCTTTCTACTTGACAAGTTAGGGAAAATTTTCAGCAGCAAGAGTCAAATCAGACAACACTAAAGACAAGCAGAGCTTCATCAACACAACAGCAGGCTCAGGTCTTGGAAATAAACAGGATTTTGCACATTACAGTGTTTTGTTTACTTCACTCTAGTGTTTCATTTATATTTATAACAAAACAAAAGAAAAGAAAACAGAAGCAGATCACTCTGTTTCATTCCCACCAAACCACTTCACTAAGTCATTAAGAGCATCGTGAAAACTGTAGCGCAAAGACGAAGCACCTGCCTCTGCACACGAAGAAAAAACAGGACACAACCAATTACTAGTACACACTAAATATAGAGCTCCATCTCTTATGTGATGACGACTTCCTCTCGAAGGTGGTCAACAGCTGGCGACATAACGCTTCAGGAAAACTCATTAAATAGAGTGAGTCATCACTGCGAGCTGAGCCGTGCTATCAGGTGGCATAGGCAGAGGGTGGTGAGGAAAGGTCCAGCCCCTGTGCCCTCTACTGCAACATCAGCCCACCAACAGTAACAGCAGCGGGCACAGGCTTTAACAGAGGTCAGTATAAATCCACAAAATATACTGCTTCCTGAGTACTCTAAGCGAATGCCATGACCTGGCTCATGGGGAAACAACAAAAAAAAGGAAGCGTGCCAAGGGGAACGGTTAATTAAACCAAATGAAAGTGCCAAATTAAATATTTACAACAGGGAGCATGGAAAATTAGCATTAAAGCAGTAGCAGCCAGGGAAGGAAATGAATACCAGCCACAGGGAAGAGCTAATCTGTTTTCACAGGTGTCCCTCCCAGTTCAATTTTGGATTTCAGCAATCCAAATATCAGCTCTGATCAAGACCACACAACAGAGCTGAGACGGCCTGAATCCATCTGCTGACTGCAAACTGTTGAGCAAACGTTATAAAAGATAACGTAGACAACCATTTGAACATTTATATAGTTGTTATCATTTCCCCTTTGTTCTCTCCAACTGTAAACCACACTGGGTAAAGTGGCCTATATCTGCTTGTATTTACAGAAGGTCACAGCCCAATATTCTAATCAATTATTAGACAACACAGCAACTTTTTGATTATCCATTTGGCAGGTCAGTGATAATACAGTGAGAATTATTATGATATTAGTTTTCCTGATTTTTTTAACACACACACACACACACACACACATGTATATATATATATATATACACACACACACATAAGTACACATATACACTTAACAAGTATGCACACCCTTGGGTACAGCACAGAAAAAGATTACACAAAGTTTGAGAGACAGCCAGCTAGAATTAGGACGAAAACTATTCCTTAAGCTCCTCTGATCTGCTCAGACCGTAGAGAAAAATGTTCAGGGGAGAAGCGGAGCAGGGTGGAACACAAATTAAATGCACTAGCAATCATGATAACGTCACGAATCCTAAACTTCAAAGGTCAAATGTTTCATTTCACCTGAACAAAACTACACCTACAGGTGGTATAACACTAAATTATGGCCCACTCCTGCGCCAAGTGCCACTAAAGAGTAAGATACCTGCACATTTTACTGCTTCTTAATAAAGCTGTGGTCACACTTTAACTCGGTAGACAAGAGGCTATCAGACACCTGTTGATCTTTCCTCGATAAAGAAGCTGGCTGGTCAACTGTGTTTCCAGTTGAAACTGGAAACACAGTTGACCCCATCTGACCTGTACAGAGCAGTGTAAAATGACAGACAGGGGTTAAACTAAGTTTTGTCTACTATCCATGTTATAGAAAATCAGAGATTCACTGCCTACCAGTTTGACGCTACATCATACAGTCATGATGAGGCCTGCGAGACAGTTAAGGATAGGTCGGATTTCACGGAGGCATCAATGAATTATATATGACTGGGTGTGAGACTCAAACATTACTGTTAACTAAATAGCAGTGGGTGATTAAAAGGACAAGAAACAGTGCTTGTTTTTTGCAGCAAAAAAACCAAAAAAAAGTGGTTAAAGCCTTGAATGTAGAAGAAACCTAATCCCCACTTCAACTGAACCCTTTTACTTTATTTTCTTCTAAGATTTATCTTTGCTTTTTCAAATCCAAAGCAATCTCGTGGCAGTTTATAAAGCTGTCACAACTGCTGATCTACAGACTCATTTTTGTGGAAATGTACGTTTTTGTTTTCTTGAACCGAATCTGCTCTGTCGTGTTTGTAATGATATTTGTCCAAGTACAACACAAGGTCGATATTTTTTGCTTTAAAGAAAAAAGCAAAATAAAAAAGACAACTTCATCCACATTTTGGGGGTGGCTGAGGTTGTTGACGGAGTGACTCCTTTTGCCGCACACATCAGAGCCATATAGGAGTCACATACCTTGCAAATCTTCACACTTTTCTATTATTTGTTATTATAATATGTCATTAATTCAAAATATGTTACTTGGTTAGGTGTGGAAAAAGATCATAGCTTGGGCTAAAAATGCAATGGCTGCTAGTTATTTTAGAACTATGTTTTCATGGTCACCATAGTAACATATCCAAGATTTTTGTGAACAACATCTCATTCAGACATGCCAATCTTTCTACTGAAACACAAAACTTTGTATTTGTGCCAACGGTCATGAAAAAAGCGCCCCAATTCATGTCCATGAATACAAATTACTGGGATAGCAGATCATGTTTGTTTCATCTAAGAGGTGATAAGAAAAAAAAAATTCTAAAAGGTGCACCGTACTGACTATAAACCACAGAGTCAGACTGAGAGTGCATGAAGTGCTTAAACACAGACAGGTGGTCACATAAATGAATGCTGGGTTATTGTAAAGCTAGTTCAGGATATCCTGCTGGCAGAGCGAGCTGGTTGAGGGAATGTGATGTTTTACACAATTGAAGATGATAAGGACAACATGTTTGTGCTGTTGCTCTTTGTTAGTGCTGCCAACTTAAAATCATGGAAGAAATGAGGCTTACCAACTCTTTTGTGAATGACATTCAACAGGGCAAATTATTTGGTATATAAACTGCCTGCATTCTACAATAAAACCTTTAGATAATAAGAATTTAAATACATTTATACACACACAGACTTTTGGGATGTTTAGAAAAACCTGCTCTGTAACGTTGTCCTCAGACCACATCAGAGTTTAATTTAAAAAAAAATGTTGGTACCCATAAAGGAGGTTTTGACCTCCAAATACAGGACAATCATTAGGACAGAGATAAAAATACAAGCATAAAAAACCCCACTGTTTTTTAAGAAATGGCCAAAAATAACAAGACTGTCTCTGTTGAGTAAGGTAACACAGAGTCATTGCTTTAACGATAAGCATCCACCCAAGGTTTTGAAAATTATGAAAAAATGTTTGAAGACAAAAAAATAATGTCTATATAGGTACAATAGAGCATGGATGCTCTGCATGCAGACAGTGTTGACATGGTCTAGCTCAGCTTCTCCATGGATTTAGTGCTTGGCTGCACACGGGATCCGTCCAGAAAACTCTTTTTCCTCCATCAGTCAAAGAGAGGCTATTTTTAGAACAGTACAGAAAAAGCTTGATTCACTGTTGAGTTAGGAATTCACTATTAACTGCCATCCTGGTATGGCCTAATTTCTCATGCTGCAGCTCAGAGAGAGCTCCTCGTGTCTAGACCTGCTGGCACGGGATAAACAGCAGGCACAGTGGATGGTAAATCACGGTTAGCCTCTGCCAAGTAAAAAGAACTGGATGGTTACCCTTTGAAAGTAACCAGTAAGACATGTGAAGGGTTTATTCATGAACATGATGAATGCTGTTACTGATAGAGTCCAGTGAGCTCCCAAAAATGCAGCATTTGGCAGGTGGGTGGTGTTAATAAATGTCCATGACTATAAAGCACACAGAACTCATTTCCCATAGCGCCTTAAAAGCTCTCATATGTTGTGTACAATCATTTTATTGACTTCATCACATCAACATATTTAAAGCTGTATCCTGTAAGCAGGGTTCATTTTTTAAAAGTTTAGCCCATACTGCAAATGTGCTTTGCAGTGATGCAAACTTGCTCAAGGGCTCTGCACTTCAAATCCTAATGAGATACTAATGAGGGATTCGAACCTCTCACAATGCATTAACCTTGATAAATTCCTGTGCAAAAAATATTCTTTTTTGCTTCAGGTATTCCTCCCACTTACTTGAAGACTTCAGTTAAGTTCTCAGATGTCACAAATATCCAACTAAGTCACCATTTGTGATCTTATTAGGATTTGTGTCCACTCCTCGATCACACCTTGCCATGTCTCCTGATGTCACACATTACCGGGATAGTCAAAAAACAGCAGAGCCAAACGGAACCACCTTGCTTACTTATATATTGTCTCTTTGTTAAAATTTGACTTGTTGGCACTAATACAACCTAATTCAACAGCATCAAAAGTTTGCTTACACACAGTTGCCTGAGGCCAGAGAGAAAACAGAAAGTTGGCTGTGGAAATGACCTAACTGGATTCGGTCATTTGGTTCATGTTCTCTGCCACAGTCAAATGCATATGAGATGGTGAGGCTCCAGACAGAGAGAAGCTAACCTGCAGCTCTTGTAAACTCAACCCTCAGCACAAGTACCTAACAGCCAACAGGATGGCTGATTAAGCAGTTCTCTGCACCAGTTTCTGCATATCAGCATTTCATTAGGGTCCCCAGTCACGTCCCTGTGAGACTATTGGCCCACTCTGATTTATTTGCCCTGCAATGGTCCCGAATCTGAAGCAACCCCACCCCCATCCTTGATATCTTTGCTTGGTGTCCTTTACTACTAGTGGTTATGTGAGCAGTCGGCGCTGGCCAACATGAGGTTGGAAGTTAAGCCAAATAACGTGAGCTGTCCATAAAATCTAATAGGCGGCTGGAAATAAAGGTCACATTAGATGTTTTCAGAAAGCAGAGGTTATACCGAGCCTTGTGAATATTCAACAGCAGTGTTATGAGATGTGAGTGTGCCCCCCCCTTATATCTGATAAGAATCCCACATTATTGCTGTTCACATCAATCTGAGTTCAGTGAGGCAGGAGTGCATCTACACCCTTTTTTTTTATCAACTAATGGGGTTTGACTAGGTGGGATACTGTCACCTGTTCTTTTCAACTTATATAAGGATAGTCTTTCGAAAACACTAAACGGGGGAGAGCCTTATTAACCATTCAATGTATGCTGATGATTTGGATGTCTTGTCTCCTTATGGTGCTGGCTTGCAGCAGCTGTTTCGGGTCTGTTGAAGGTATGGTTTGCAGTACGATACTGAACTCAACCCTTAAAATAGTGGAATAATAATCACCTCAACTAAAGTGAATCAGAATCAAAATTTGCCCTCATTTTGTTTGGGAGATAAAGTTTTAAATGTTTCCACTAAAGTTAGATATCTGGGTCACATCATCTGGAATTATCTTTGTGATGATAACGATGATATGAACAAGGAAATAATCCCACAGATGATGTTAAAACACCTCTTTTTTAGAGCCTGTTGTACTCGATTTCACACAGCAGATTTGTGGTGCTCTGGCAGTATATCAAAAATGCAAAAGCTTCAGGTAGCCTAAAGTGATGCATTCAGGATCTTACTAAAAGTACCATGACGTTTGTGACTACTAATGTCCTGTCCTTTCATGCTTTGCTAAGCAATTCTATGCGCCAATGAACTGATTCAGAAAATCTGATCATGTTTCTTGTTTTTTTTTTTTTAAGGTTTGCTTTGTTTAAGTGATACAACATTTATTTTGCTTCTCAAAATATGCATGAGGACAACCATATTTACCACAGACAGTGATAATGTAAGTGTCAGACATAAATATCAGAGGTGAATGAAAGAGGACAAAAATCTTAAGTCTGGCAGACTAACCAAATCTCTGGCAATACGTAGTATTTAGTATAAAGTTTAAGCAATAGGGACAGTGTGGTCTAGTATCAGGGGGTTGATTGTAGCTGTGCTGTAAATGTCGTAGATATCGATCACTCTAATACATCCTTTAACAGGCAAAGTGCTGCACAGTGCTTGCAGTAGACATACATCGCATGCAGTGTATTTCTTTCATATGCAGAGGGTTTTTTCTAATCCAAGGTTTGATCCATGACCTTAAAACAAACCCCTTGCTGCTTGAAATCCTACTAAGTCACTGACAGGGGTGGTTGTTGAAATGAATAGGCTCAGATTTGGTAATGAAAATCCTCAATCCCCTCGCAATACATTAGACTACACATCCATGCGTAAACGCGCCACTTTTGCCCAACTTCACGTTATTATGCCTATTATGGTAATGGTCATCTGGGAGCTGTCACTATCGCGGTAACAGCTCCACACCTTCTTTTACTAGTGCTGATTCATGTTACTACAGTGATGGGCACTGAAACCTCTAACTAACAGAATAACAGTTTGTTAGCAGCCGTTACAGTCACACTGCATGTGGTCATTGTTTATTACAGGCTAACAGGCTAACCTGCTTCCAAGGGGATGTAAACGTTAGCGCTCGGTCATACCTCCTCATCAAGTTTAAATCAGAGACGAGACACCACACTGTCTAATAGTTACAGAAACACCCAGAAAGTTCTCATTCCGGCGGCACCACACACTGCCGGCAAACATTAACAGCCAATGAGGTGACAGGGGGGTAATGTTAGAAAGGCTAACAAGTGTTTAGCCATCGTTAGCTAACGTTACTCGGCTACCAGCCTCAGCTCAGCTCAGGAAAAACTTACTGGTGGTCATCCTCCGAGAGCCCCGGGACTTGTTCTGTAATCTCTTTTGGCTCGTCGTCGGGCAGCGACTTGTTTGTAGCGCTGTTCTTGTTTTTCAGGATGCCTTTTATCGGCCGGGGAGCTGCCATTCCCACACGCTGACTGTCAGACCGGGGCTGGCTTTCAACTATTTCTCCTGCGCTGATTTTCTTATTCTGTGATTTCTACGATTCAGTTACAAAACACAGACTCTGGTTTAATGATGCACTCCGTCATAACTCAACTGCTCTTCCTCAAACTCAGGAGAAATCTAGTCAGGATCCTGCATCTCTACTCTCCCCGGTTGTTCACTGACTGGTTGGGCGGTGGGGTAACAGCGCTACTAGCGGGTCGGCTCGACTCGACATATCGCGGGATTTCTAAACGAGATTTCATTTTTTCATCTGGTGCTGCATTTTTGCGATCGGAAAGAACAGATTTTACAAAGACAAGCCATTAAAAAAAAAAAAAAAAAACCCAATAAAAAAAAAAAAAATTTTTAAA
>VUQG01025905.1:32087-42151 GCA_015106755.1 Etia nguti | reverse complement strand
AAAAAAAAAAAAAAAAAAAAAAAAAAAAGAAAAAAAAAAAAAAAAAAAAAAAAAAAAAAGGAGGGGGGGAAAAAAAAAAAAAAAAAAAAAAAGGCAGAAAGAAGGACATCGGCTCATTTTTCAGGTATTTATTGTGTGTGAATGACATGAAGATGCAAGAGCAGCATGCAGCTTACTGGGACAGACTCTCCTGCACCAGTGTTCCCTGTCCTGATAGATGCAGCAGTTGTAGGGTGTGGGCGGGTGTCGAGGTGGGGTGACCCTGCTGCTCCGGCTCAGACACTGTACTGTCCACTGCAGCACCTGAAAGCAACACAGAGATAATAAGAGACAAAGACACAGTTTGAGTAATTGCAGATCATTTTCTGTTTGCCTGGCATGACTAATCTGTTTGTACGAGAGAAGAAAAAAAACAAAAACAGGATATCTCCTGTTACTTACGGACAGCGAAGGAACCGCTTTGAGTTTTAGCTTATTTCCTACAAACTGTGCCGTCTTGTGAAACATGTACTCCACACCTCTACTTTGAAGAACTTCTTATACAGTGGGTCATTTTTTCCTAAATGATTGGTTTTCGCACACTTATTCTGATTTAAACACATACACTGGTTTGATATAACTGTGACAATGGGCCAATCTATTAAGCTTCACCCTATGTTACGAGTACACCAGTGTACCCATACACTGAAAGGGCTTAGAGATCACTGAAGACGAGTAGAACAAAGGAGGCTTAGGCATTTAGGGGCATACTTACTGCGCCAACAAGTTCCATTTGTTTGTCTGCAGTGGATTATTTGTGATTTAACAACAACCACAACCAAAAAAACAAAACAAAACAAAAAAAACAAGTCAGGTGACTTAAAAACCTTGTCGATGGTGGGTTCCCCGTCAACTCATTTTTACGCGACATTCAACATTTATTGGTTAGCTAGTCACTAACTTAACAGCAAAATGTAAATAGGGTAAATAATTTATTGTGTTATTTACCCTGTCTCTCCCTCACAGTGAGGAGTACATCATATTTAATTTAATTCCATTTCAATTCAATTTTATTTATATAGCACCAAATCACAACAACAGTCGCCTCAAGGCACTTTATATTTTAATCAGATCAGTATTCTGAATCAAGGCATATGTATCAACATTGAAAAGGTTGCACTGTTTCTTTAAAACACCTATCCCTCTAAGAATCACTGGGTTACTAGATGTGAGGCAAACAAAGCGCATATGGTCAAACTTTTGGGTGTGGATGATCAGTGGAAGGCGTGGCATGAGATGAGAATGAATAAATATCGTTTTTGTAGATAGAAAAGCAAAATAAGACATCTACTTCTTTTCATGTGATCCTGCTGATTCCAAAATTGAACTAGGATCCTTTTTTTATTGTTAATGATTAATCAAAAAAAGACTTGTATTTTTAAATAATTTAAATGACAAGGCTGACACGGTACACCTTTACATCTGCCAAAATATGCTTTTCGGTTATCCACAGCCCACTAGTTGAGAAATTAGATTTGAAAGGTCTGTCCAACTAGTGCACTGACTGCCAGACAGCAACCTTAAAGGCAACCTTCCAAAAAAAATTAAAATAAAAAAGCCACAACTCACACTTATTAATGCTCGCTTAAAGCTAGACTTTCTGATGTGACATTGGTCAACATGGTCTTAAACAATATGAAGGTAATGGGCTTAAAAAGAAAACATGCATGATCCTTCAAGTGCTACATGAATGTACCTGTCTTGTCAGCATCGAACAGATCATCCTGTGAGGACAGGATCTCACAGTCCTGCTGGTCCTGCTCAGCAGAGTCCTGCAGGTTTTGTGAGTGCAGCAGAACCTGGACACTCAACTGCCTGCCTGACTGACCCAAAGACTCTGATGAGCTGCTGGAGCTCACCTCAGACCTGGAGAAGAAAAGAAATTTCAGTGCAAAGCCAAAATACAAATATCCAATAAATGCAGAATTTAAAATGTCACATGGAGCTGTACCTCAATGCTTTGTTGTCCTGACTTTCTGAAGTCCTGGAACTGATGTTCCGCTCTGCTGGCAATGAAGGGAACATTGATTATTTTGTTTAACTACTTGGAGTCACCGGGAATGCTCTGATCATACACAAATAAAAACATCATCATACCCAGCACCCCTCATTCTGCATCCAGAGAGATCAGGAATGCATTTCTGTTCCAACCATAGACTGTATATAAAGGATGGCAGTACACAAGGCAACATCAATCACCATGTTTGTGAATCCTGTTTCCAAGCCTCGACATCAGCTATTTGATCTCCACTGTGTTGGTTATTTGAAAGCAGAAGTAGGGCTATTTGATTAGAGCCATAACCATATCACCATACGTTTGTTCAATAATTGATATTTTCACTATTTATGATTATTTATCAACTTGAACTTTAAATATAGCCCAACTGAAATAAAAAATAAAATGATAAATAAAAAGAGGTGGCCATGGTGAGAAATGTAAGAGTCATCTGAAGTTGAAGTTGCAGACTTGGATGTCGTTGACTGTAAAGCCCTTTTAGCAAGGGCAACCATCAGTTCCTGCTGGCCCAAAGCCTTCACTGTGGGATGCACAATGGTGGCAGATGGGGTAAGGAGACACACAGCAGGGAGCGAGAGAGTAATAAACATCAAACAGCTGATCAACAGCCGAGTTACGTGCCACTGAAACCAGACTAGTTGGGTCACCCTTGACAATCTATGACAAAGGCAGCTGCAGTCATTAATGATCTTTCTACAGGTACAATTTGTGAAATCTTTCACAACTTTTTCAACATAAGTCTTGTTGACTAAAGATTCTATGGGTCATCGTGGATACAGCTTAACTAAATTATGTACTTATGTTTAAAAGGTTTAAATCGAGTGGTTGTGCTTGATTTATCACAAGATAAAAAACAAGCATTTAGTAAAAAAAAAAAAAAAAAAAAAAAAAAAAGGGAAAAAAGGACCCATTATCTTGCCCAGCACCAACCAGAAACGACTGTATCTAGAGAAGAAGCTGAAGTTTTAAGCTAGCACATAAGGTCATGAACCTTAGTTATGCTGGTCATATTAGCAGCCGAGCAGAAAGAAGTTAGTTGCAGCTGCCTGAAAGGCATAGCAGCTATGCCTCCGTGTTTTGCCAGTTAGTTTTTAAACAGGGGCACACCACGTATATAAAGGTAAACCAGAGTGTCACTGCCCCGACTCAGAACGAAAAGCAGCTGAATGCAGTCCTTTATTAATGTGGATAATGACAACGTAATACAGACACATGGATAAAAGTCCTTGTACCCAATTTGTTGCATTTCTCTCCATCTTCCTCCTGACTGTTCACGGCTTCGCCACACAGATCCTGAGTCTGAGAAAGCTCAAGAAAACCAAACTGAGAAGATTCCCCTGAAACGCAACACAAACCGTAGCAGTTACTTCCAAGCACAACATAGAACAGACCGGCAGATGCTTTTGTAACTTAATGTGTTAGAAAAATGGGTACCTTCAGACTGAATACAGTGTGTAGTAGAATCAGCGCCAGAATCCATGTCAGCGTCCTCTGGTACACACCTGAAAAATAAATTTAAACCCTTTATTGCCATCTGACTCTGGCCATCATCAAACTGCAAAAGTGGATGTAAAGACATACTTTTTCTTGTTTGGAGGAGGGCAGATGTTTAAAACTTGACTGTCCTCCTGGAATGCAGAACTGGGGTTGGCTGCAGCAAGACCGTCTAAGAAAGAAGGAAAACTGCTGTTTTATCTTCATTCGGGACAAGAAACACTTAATTATCTCCCACTACACTGGAAAACACTTACCAGGCTCAGCCTGGCTGTTGCTCTCTGATTGGCTGCCGGTCTGAGAGCACCTGCTTCCTATTGGTGAAGATATTAATTCCTAGAAGACAGAAGGTTGTAATGTAAATGACAGAAGTTGTGTTGCTTTTTTTTTTAAAAATATTTTCAACTTTTAACATGCAACATTTGTTTTGAGTTTAAACTAATTCAAAGCTAAACAACTAATAACTGACAGTGGTTTACTGTTACAGATGCCTCAGTGTTTTATCTCATTCACATCAACTGTGCTTTAGTGTTTCCCTGGAAGTCTAGTGCTTTGGAGAGTGGAGGAGAGATCACCTGGCAGCAAGATGGTCTGAACAGAAAGCCAGGACAGGTCTCTGTGTGAGGAGTTTGTTTATTCTTTACATCTGAGCTGCAGTGTCCTCCAAGATGCCCGATAGCTCCAGATGTGAGTGTAAATATCTGTCAGTTTGTTTGTAACAGATTACCAGCCTGTCAGAAAAAATGGTTCTGCCAGTATGTCCAAAGTGTAGCCTGCATTTTACCCAGTTTTTCAAGTGAGCCTGATTTATTAATGGACGGATGGATAGATGGGGAAATTAACTGGGCCGTCTGTGGTCGAGCTGAGTGCAATGTCAGTGAAAAAGCCACTCGTCTTACCATTTTACTCAAGTAAAAATCTGTGCTTATTGTTATTTATCTGGTCAAGTAATCAGTAACTGCATTACAGACAGGAGAGCTACTGGATGAGAGGAGTCTGCTCCTTACCAGTACTGGGCTGCGAGCGGTGGGCTGTAGACTGGACAGGCGACGGGCCAGCAGAGCTCGGTAGCTGCTCTCGGGATCGTCTTCTAAAGCGACACTGTCCGGCTGGGAGTCCTCCACTATCAAACACGGGTTGTCTGGCTGAGGCAGGCTGGAGTCCAGTTCACTTCCACCGGGATCCATGGGGTCAGGCCGAGGGCAGGAGACGGGCTGCTGTTAGCTAGCCGGGCCGCAGTGAAACAACAGAGGTGTCGCCATGTGAGTCCCTACAACCGGCTATCTGAGGTAGCCGCTGCTAGCTAAATATAAAGGCTAGCAGCTAGCGCTCCGCCCAAAAACAAAAAGGATGCCGCTTCCAACCCAACAGCAAGTATGCCCTAGAGAACCTTAACCATGCTCCCAGTGACACAGGGTACATTTACCGGTAAGCCTTTAAGGCCATAAAGTTTTGGTTCGTATGTGTATTTAGCAGCTTCTTCTCATTTTCTTTGGACGAACACACATGGACACGCCCACATTTCGCTTCCTCGCGGTAAAACTTCCTAGAAGTAATTTCATTGGTTCAGCTGTGATAGCGACGTCATACGGTTAGTTTGATGGTTGCAGGGTGGATATAATGATACATTGGTATACATTCACAGTATCATTGTATTTATGTTAATATAGCTATAATTATAGTTTCTAAATTTTATATATATATATATATATATTCCGTATGTATTGGATTTGAAAGACTGTTTCTACATAACACTGTGGAGTCTCACACCCTGTAGCGATAAATCGTATCAAAGACAGAAATATAGGACATTAGGTCCCGCGCTGGGATCTCAGAGACCTTCATGGGTCCTTGTGGGGTTTTCAGGAAGAGATATGGGTTCACTTTTTTTTTTTTTTTACTGTAATTCCCCTCAAGAGTTTGTGTGCACAGATTATATGTTACCTGACATCCTGAAAACAGTATGGTCTGTGTTTTCTATATTTTGGCAAGCAAGGATTTTCAGAAAAGGGGAAACCTGAAACCAAACCTGGGGGCATGGTTTAATAGCCTACATGTGCATCTCGGGCACTGCAGGCCTGGGCAGTAATCATAAAAGAAATGAATCCCTATCAGCCCCTGTGATCACGTGGTGATTTTGAGTGATTAAAACTGCAATGAAGCCCAGGTTTATTAGACACCCTTTGTAATGAGCTTTTAATCTTGTGCTGCGTGCTTGCAGGTTTGAAGATTAATATTAAGTGACTTTGTCATTTGACAGCCCCAGTTTCCATGGAGACACCACATTACCAGTAACACCGCAGTCTATGCTAATGTAGATCACAGTTTGGCAGAGGAAGTACAAAGGACCAATAATGCGCTGTAAGAGGCTTCTGAGAAGGTGAGGTGCACAGCAGACCTTTAAAACGAAACTAAATAATATCCACACCATGTTCAAGAGTCAAGAAGACCCTCCACAGCGGTCATCACAACCATGAAAGGCCAGCAGTCAGATATTAGAAGGGTGAGAAGGGTGCTTTGGATATCAAATGATCCTCTGAGTGATTTTATAGCGATTGTGATGAAAGCAGGAGACTAACGAAGCAGGATGAGGTCACTTCAAGCCATTGCAGGCTCCAAGTTCATTCATTTTTACTTCAGAAGGCTGGAATGTCTCTGCAGACTGGTTTATATTGTTCTTATCTTTATGCAGCCTGTTTGCGTTTGATCTCACCCTCTACTCGCCTTGATCTATTCTGCTCAGCTTAAGGTGTGTGTGTATGTGTGTGTGATGCCAGACAGAAGAGATGGGCCCTAGTCCTCTGATACAGGAAAACAGCAGCAGCATGGATACTGACCGGCATTTCAATATGGAGACATGTGGCTGGCAACAATGCAATAATGAAGCCCAGATTGTGCCAGATAGCTCGCGGTGCTTCTATTCACGATAACAAAAGATGAGGAGGTGTGATCTTCACCCCTAGCTGGATGGATGCTGCTGGGCATCAGCTTCCTGCAGCCAACCTTACGACTGGCACCGCAAAGTTCAGCGTCACGTCGTCATTTCTGCAGGTCGGCCTGACACCCACATTAAGAAATGCGCAGGCACTGCCCAAAATGTCTAATGTGAGCCACCTCTGCTGGAGTCCAGCAGACACACACGCACAGACACGCCGTGGAAGCATATAACGCTTCGCCCTGTCAGCCCCATCACTATCTGTGCCCGCTTTTTTACCGCAATGCAAAAAGAAACAAAAAAGAGCTTTACCTTTCGAGATCAATATGTCTGCTCCTGGGCTTTCCAGTTTCTCTCACCGTCCCGTTGCTTGCAATAATAACGCGTCCAGCATCGCTCAGTTCCTCCTTACCTCTGTTTTGCTGAGAGTCGGGGTGTGGGATATACACGCATGGCACGTAAAGATGCAAGGGCATTTTTTAATGTGGATATCATGCTCGGCGTCGCTGGAGTCAAACGCGGCACCGCCGTATTGATTAGACTAATTTAGAAAGATAAAAGTTTTTTGTTTTTTTTACCCTCATAAACCAAAAATAAGCCCCGTATTAAATGTTTCTCAAATTTATGATCGACTTATTTCTAAAGTCATTTGTTCGGTCAGTGTTGTACTGAACATGTGACAGATACGGGTATTTTTTTAATGTTTCTCTGTGTATTCATACTGTACACCAACAAACTTTGGAAGTGTGACATTATGCGTCTAACAAACAAACAGACCCAAAGAATAAAAAATAATACTAATGATATACATGAGCTTTTGTCATAGGTTTGAGCTTTTGTGTGTAGATTGCAGTCACAAATCGTGATGACAAACATCTGATCTATTAATGTATACAGATACAGGTAATACAATGGCGTTTAAAAAGATCAGAAAACAAAGAATTGTAACCTCTTTACATTCTGAGAGCACGCTGTGTGTGTGTGTGTGTGTGTGTGTGTGTGTGTGTGTGTGTGTGCTGAATCATAAGTAACATATTAAATGGGAAACATGTAAATAATTCATGATAAATGATACTCCTAAAGTCTGGGAATATTTTGGAAGTGACACATGTTGAGAATAATGGATTGCTGAATACACATTAGAGTTAAAGAGACTGTAGTTTGGGATTGCTTTCAATATTATAAGCTGGCAGTTGGTAGGGTGTAAGAATACGAATAGAAAAGAGGCCTGGAATGGGAACAAAGACCTGGGGTGCAGGGCAGGAGAACAACTGACCCCCACCCCCAGGTCAGGAACCAAGAGCTTACTGAGAGTGAGGGGCAGACAAAGGGCAAACGGACACTACCTTAAAAGGAGACGGGGGTCAGGGTGTCAGCACCTCTGGCCACTGTACCAGTGTTTTTCCACTGTGGTGGGGGGTTACTGTAGTAGGAGGAGACCAGAGGTTATAACTGTAACTGTTGTGTGGAATTCTTCAGATCAGCCTTTAGAATAGGACTGCATAGAATGCAGTATGCTGATCTCCAGATGCATCTGTAAGGAAAATGGGTAATAAAAGGGTTGTGTGAAACCAAGACAAAAGGATCGCAGAGACCAGTGGTGTCTCCACACACAGAAAGAAAGTCACTGCATTATATTCATGTATGTTGAACAAATGAAGCCTGATTTAGATGGGAAATCTACTTCCTAACTTACGCCGTAACCGGAAACTCCTTTTATCCATACACAGCAGCCTCCCACATTTCTCAATGATGTAAGTGTCTGTTTGCATGAAGAGAGATGGAAAAGTCTAAAGTAGGGCACAACAATCATCCGTTCATCACATCATGCCACTCTGGCATTTTCTGTACTTTCAAAAAATGATTCTCAGCTTTCCTCGTTCAATATGATCCCGAAACAGATTTAGTCTCTCCTGCCCTCGTGTGTGTTTCCAGACTGTGATGAGTGTAATCAGTTTCACAACCCTGTCTGAGCATCCTTTCGTCTGTGAAAGTAACTTTTTTTTACATGTGTTAAATGCATCCCTTTTTCATAAAGTGATTGGTCAACATTTGGAAGTCCACAGCTCAGATACATTTTCTGCACATTCAAAAGCGTGTGACATGTTTGTGTAATTTGGGGGGGTTAGGAATCAGGAACATCTGAGGTACATCACTGAGACAGGAACCACAGGCTACATTACTATTGAGATTAGTTAGCAAACTAGCAACAACACTTCTAAAAAAAAAAAAAAAGGTATCTTGTTAATTTCTTGATTTCAAAAACTAATATTGGACCTTCTGTCTGCAATAAAGCAGAAGAGAGGAGGAGAGGCCTTGCAGCTGAGACATGTCTCCTCCATCCCTCCATCCTGACATCTACAGCTGTGTTTCTGTCAGACTTATTTTTCTTCAGCACCTATAAGTCCTCATACAGGCTGAGAGACACTGTTACTGTGCGTGTTTAGGACATAAAGTGCTCTTCATTATACTTTGGACTAAATGCGATATACTGTATATAATCATTCGATTTTCACGTTCACTTTTCTATTCTTAGTTTTTTTTGTATGTATCATTTTCTTCCTTCACATACTTTTGCAACTTAAATGGTTCTGTTATGTTAAACAATCCCTATTTATCTTATTCTAGGTCTTGGTGCAGCTCTTCATTTTATCTTCTGTCTGAAAGAAGTTATTTCAACTCTTTCCTTCTCCCTTAAGCCAGCTTTCTTCTGACTGGCTGCCCTTTGCATCCAGAAGATTTGAACATGAGGTAGATGTGGCTGTCATGTTCATGGCCAGAGCTGTGTTCCTACATTTAGACTGTTTTAGATTGTATAGGTTTGTGTATGGATTTGCCAACACTGACTGATTCTCAGGCAATATAACAAAGCTGTAGTCGAATGCTGTGGGGTTGGAGCAGACTGGAACAGGGAAGGGGGCGACAGTGTTCACCGGAAATAAGAGAAGGGCATGAAATAATACAGTATTAAAAGTACGGAAAGTAGCTAAGCTCTCGGTTTCCCTTCAGCTCCTGACTTTGCTCCTCTCCGTGGCTGGCTGATGGACCAACAACCGCACAAGCAAGAGCAGACCACAGAGCAGTTGTATCACATATTTTTGACACCACCACCATCTGTTAACAGATCCTCTCTGCAGGTAGACAGACAGTCTGTAGCTGCCCACACACTGGCACTACCATCACTAAGCCATTCATTTCCCCTTCAGAGTAAAAAAGCACTCTGAATCAGACTAATGAAACTGAACTTTTGGTTCACAGGGATTACTTTTACAAGCACTAATGTCATTCAAACAATAAATGTAAACCGGAAAATAAAGAAACGCATAATTCAATTCAATTCAAATCAGTTCAATTCTGTTCCATTTTATTTATATAACTCCAAATCACCACAACAGTCACCCTAAGGCATTTATTGTATTGTAAGCTACACATCCTACAGTAATACAGAGAAAACAGAAAACAGCCGCCTGCTGTTGGTGGTCAGAGGAGGGAGACAGGACAAAAGACACAGTGTGGAGGAGACCCAGAAATTTTGTTAATGGTCTGCAAACAAGAAGTGTACTGGGGTGGGGGGGGGGC
>VUQG01025903.1:0-15637 GCA_015106755.1 Etia nguti | reverse complement strand
TTTTTTTGTTATTTTTTGTTTTTTTTTTTTTTTTTTTTTTTTTTTTTTTTTTTTTCTTCAGGTATTTTAGGTGCAACACTGCATGCTGGTCCACTTTGCAGTGATTTATTGCTATAAAAAGCCTCACAAGACCCACTGGGTTCACTTGTTATAAAGACGGTGGAAAGTCCCTGTTGTCCTGTAAGATTCACTGTCAGACGGCCATTACCAGTCTCTAATCCAGGCCATCTATGTTGATCTGGTTCAACAAGAACAGAGAGAGAGATGACTGACTATGAATTTTGCAACACCCTTCATCTAGATCTCTTCTATCTCCTCTTTTGCTCCCACTCTTTTCTCTTGGTAACAACTTGCAATATAGACTCACCTTGCTTGTTGCCAGGTGGCTAATGAATTTTTCATATCTAGTATATGGTGCTGGAGAGATGGGGTAAAATCCTGACATGAGAGGTTGCATGGGTGGGTTTGTCAGTCTGTGGAGATAGGGGCATCGATTAATGGAAGTAGGAAGTGTGAACAATTACACCTTGGTCAGACAGGGCAGAGCTGAATTCTGCATGTTTCGGTAAGAAGGAGAGTGAAGGACGTTTGGAATTATTCTGCAATCCTAGGGAATAGGCTGGGGAAATTATAGTAAGGTTCTGAATTGTTGGCTCACTCACTTCAGTGGCAAGAATATTTCTCAGCTCCAATACTCCTACTCACATACCAATTAAAGTATTGTATAGTGGAACCCAGTGTTCATACATGATGTGTATAAGATAAAGGCTAATCTTAGGAATTCCAATATCGTTGATCCTGAAGAAATGGAAAGAAACAAAACAAGTTATTTTTCCTTTAAAAGCAATGATTACAAGAAATTCCGTGTAATGCATGAGTAGAGGCCACAATAGTGAGACTGGCTTCCACCTTTACTCTTGACAAGCACACAGATATATATCGAAACAGGGATTTAGGTGTCTGTTGAATAGAAAATCTTCAACAGTGCTGTTCAGCTGCTGCTGCAGTATACCATCTATCATCTTCCTGCAATCCACTATAGAAGAAAGAAGGTATTAACCTCAGTGAAGAAAGTGATGCATTAAAACCTATAGGATAAAATTTCTAGTTGGAATGACTTGATATTTTTTCAAAATTAGTATTGTTTGAACATCGAGTTCAAAAGTGCAGCAAAATAGTTTGTTCAACATAATGGGACAAATCCAAAATGTTATCCAGCATGAACAAAAAGTATTTGTTCTCTTGAGAGAATTAAGAAAAGGACTAGACATTGAGCTGGTAGTGCAGTTCATTGACTATATTTAGGTAGTAAATCTGAGTTTGTTGTCTACATGCTGAATTAAGTGTATGGAAAAAAACAAGAAAGCTAAGTTATGATTGTGCTCCTGGAACAGGAGAAACATCAGAAAGCTCATAAAAATTTTGAGTTTAACAGAAGAAGAAGAATTGGGCAATAATGTGCATATGCGATACTTGAGTAGGCCAGTGAAGACATGGGAAGGTATTACTGGGACCAATATAGATACCCTAAGGATTAGCAGGTAATTGGAGGAATGTTGGTTGAGCAAATTCTAGTCTTAAAGGCAAAAAGAATAGGGGGAAAAAAAATCATTTTTAAAGGTCTGATTGGGTGAAGAAATGTAGTCAAAACTCACTGGCCAGATATTGTGATGTTGGGGAAAAAATGAAGGATTATTGGGGGAAAAAATAAACAACAGAATTGATTTAAAAACACTGGAGAGAATTTCCAGTTGAAATAGAAACGAGGGCAAAAATCACAAAATCAAAATTTCACAACCACACAGGAGAAAGCCATTTATGTATAGCTACAGATAGATTATGTATAGAAATCAAATCTTACATTCTGTTGTTCCTCTGTCAGGCACTGTATAACAGCAGCATCTGTGGTGTAACAAAGGGGGAAAAACAGATGAGTTAGTCATTATCATTCCACTCTTGCAATATATGGGAGATATAAAAGCTAATCAGCGCTTTGCTTGTCAAACAGGACAAAGCAGCTGTTGTTTTACAGAGTGAGCAGGGGACAGAAATGTTGATGCTACATATTCAGAGATCTCATGCTACAGATACTAATAACTGTCTCACACGGCATCACCTATGAGGATAATCAGCGGTTTACAACAGACAGGTTGATTAGTGCAGAACAGACCTAAACTGCAAATCATTTGACTAACCAAAATGTCTTCACAAAGCATCTGAAAATGCGAGTACAATTTCTTCAGTTATCTTTTTGATTATTCTGATATGCACTGTAATACAAACAATCCAATCAGAGTAAGATAATGTGGCTCTACAGGTAGCTTTTGAAAGCAAGGTTAAAGTGACAGCCATCCTTCATTATCAGATTGATTTGGATCCACAAGGGGGAAGTCGGTGCAGGGAAATTATGTTTAAGTATTTTCTAAACTGATTAGATGCTATTATTAGACACCCTAACTTGGCTATTTGCCCTCTGAGATAGTTTCATATGGTTATAGTAATGACTTGTAATTACTTTCCTTGATAGGCAGTCAAGAAGAGTTTTAAAGTGACACTGAGCTTACACACACACACACTAACATTTAACTAAAATGACAACACCACAATACTACGATATTAACAAACATATACACATTAAAACATGGAAACGAACTAGTTCCATCAGGGCAAGCAAAGCACCAGTACTTGTCCAGTACTTATCTCTTTACATATCAAATAGCTTTCTGTCATAAAACATCTCCTGTTTGCATCCATCTTTTAAATTTCTGCTATCTTGTGGCTTCATTTAACTTTTGTCTCTGGAAGGAGATTTGACTCAGATTCTATTGGAATCTGTAGAGTTTGTTATTTACCCTGTGCATGTCCATGTTCTAGTCACAGTTACTTGAGCTTGTCAAGGCTGGTGGGAGATGAGCATAGTAGACAAGCTGCCACTGGCTCTGGTTTCAGTGGTCTGAGATCAGTTACCTCTTCATATTTATGGAAAAAGAGGTAGCATCAGCAAGTAAACTCCCACTCTGATATCTGTCATCTTAACAGATAAGCCTTCTCTTAGTCGCCACCAGAATTGGAATTGATTTTAAAGAAGTTTATAATAATTCCTTCCCATGTCTGATTTGATAAACAGATGTTGAACAAATACAGTTTCAGCTAGCATTTTGTTAATATACCAGTTGTCATGGTCCTGGGTCTGGTGACCCAATGTTTATGTTGTGATTATTCAATATGCTTTGATTTAGTGTTTTCCAGGGTTTAGTCTTTTGTGTTTCTGGCTTCCTAAGTTCTTTAAGTACCTGGTGCCTGTGCCTGAGTTTTCTCTAGCGAATAAAGCTGCCGTTATGAGTTCTACCATTTGTTTGAGTCCTGCATTTGGGTCCTACATCCTGCCACACAGCCGTACCTTGACACCAGCATCATTTTTCTATTAGCTTTTTGTCAGTTTGCCATGTCAAGCTGTATTTCTTTTTCTTAAGTTATTTTAACATAGTTCAAGATGTAGGCTTGTGGTTCTGAGCTTATTATCAGCTGATTTTAGAGATATAAGAAAGCCACTACAAACATATGATGCTATAGAATATGATGTATTCCCACTATATTAAGTATAAACTATTTATAAAGAACTCTATGTTAAACATCTGCAGTAATAATTTCATTCTATATATTACCAATGGGGAATATTTTCCTACATTTTTTATTCTTTACCTAAAACTTGACATTTATACAGTTTTATTTGGAGTTGAAAAAAAACCCCTTCAGCACTCATTAGTGTCAGCTCATGCTAAATACTTTTACAATTATGGAAGTAATACATTTTACAGTTCTTCAGTGAGGTAGCAGTGCAGAAAGGTGAAAATGTCCATACAGAGTGCCACCAGATACACAAGGCCATCAAGTTATGTAAAAGAATAAAAGACAAGCAGCTCAAAATCATAGAAGGGTATGTTTTAAAATGGTCTTTGTTTCTGTTGCCTTCTGTAAAAGTCCCTGCACACCAGAGATTCTCAGAGATGAAAACACAATGTTAGAGAGCAATATGCATTGAGTTCTGTATTGAGTTTAATGAAGTGGGGAAAGTCACCTGAAGCAGCCAATAACTTGAAAAGCTAAATGTGGAATTTTGGACAAATTCAGTTTTGCCAAAAAACTAAAGGCTGAACACAAACAGGATAACCATAACTATTAACACATTTCTGTTTTCAAATAATCTCACTTGTCTGGAGCACTCAGGTGTGTTAAAAGAATACCAACAAGGAAAGACATTAGCAATGATCTTAGAGAAGCAACTGCTGCTGCCCATCAGTGAGGGAAGCGTTATAAGGCCATTTCCAAATGATTGATGGTCTATAGTTCTACAATGAGGAAAAATATTCACAAGCAGAAAACATTCAAGTTACCTGCAAACAGACTTCCTAGTAAAACTCATCGCCGAGGTCAAACTGTAATCCTCAGTGAAATTCCAACACATCCAATACCTATATCTCTGTAGGCCACAGTTGGCATGTAAAATATTAAAGTTCATGACAGTGCAAGTAGAAGAAGACAAGAAAAACCCTCTTCTTTCTTAAAAAGGAACATAGCAGCACAGCTTAGGTTTGCAAAATTGCATGTGAAGACTTCTGGAACAATGTCCTTTGGGCAGATGAGATGCTTTTCCCCAAAACACTGAATCCTATTTGGGGATCAGCTGATCAGTAGAAGCATCTTATACAAACTACCCAGCACAGTGGTGGTATGATGATTTGGGCTTGTTTTACAGCCACAGGACCTAGGCACCTTGCTGTCACTGTTATGCAGAGGAGTTCATGGTCAAGACAACACAAAGTATTCTGGACTCAACTGTAAGGCTGTCTCTGAGACAGCCAAAGCTTGGACAAAAATAGGTCATGCAAGGGGATAAAAACACTCCTAAGCACAGCAGCAAATCACAAGAAGTGGATTCCGTTCATCTGGACGTAGCGTTTTCAGTGGGAGAAATGTTTAGTCACTCATCTAAGTGACTTCTTCAGTCTCAGCTGACTGCAGGTTTCCCCAATCTTATAAAAAGTACATTTGCATAATAACTGAAAGTAGGACCACTGATGAACAATGGGCTGTGAGATCAGTTTCTTGAACATCAATATTCAAATTGTCCTGACTATTGATCAACAAACACTGATAAGAGACCATCAATGACAACTGATCAATGGCTGTGACTACCATTAACAGAGACCTGGGAATGGCTGCAATTACGGCATTGTAAGATGGTGAAAGATGGACCTTTAGGCCTCCTCGATTCAGAGAAGGTCTTTGCCTTTTCACATAAATGGTGTCTCCCTGCTCAAACCAGCGATCCTCCCTGTCCATGATACATACATCCTCATAATATAAGGAATGGCCACTGGCCTGTAGGTGTAAATAAATCCTGTAATCTCTTATAAACTACCTCCACTGCTTCAGTGACTGGAACACAAGTAAAGAGAGAGAGAACATCATACGATACCATTGTTTCATCTGCCTCCATAATGACATCTCTCAGCTTCTAAACAAAATCTGGATGTGTTCTGGATGTGGTGTTTAGAGCTGCCTACCAACAGGCTGAGGATCAAAGTCAGAGACTAACTGCTTCAGACAATCTATCACTCTCTCCGTGTAACCAATTCCTGGGTCTCGTTTCAAGGCCTTATAAGTATTTTTGTCATTGAGGAGTGAAATAATTTTCTCATGTTAGTCTTTCTTGTTTAGCAAAACTGTGCAGCTACCCTTGTCTGCCTAAGCTGCGTGAGTGCCTTCCTATCCTCCATGCTGATGTTGGATGCTGGGGGCTTTGCATTGCTGAGACAGGCTGAAACTTTTCTCCGCAGTTGCTCTGCTTTCACATCTTCAGTGTTGTTGTTTCGAATTGCTGTCTCTGTGGCTGTGATCAGTTCCACTAATGGGAACTGAGCAGCAAATCAATAACAAAATGACTGAAAAGAATCAAGGTGTTGCAATGGCCCAGTTCGAGTCCAGACCTCAGCCCAATTGAAATGCTGTGATGGGAAGCTGTGCATAAACGAATGCCTATAAATCTCAATGAACTGAACAACATTGTAAAGAATGGATGAAAAAATTTTTAACAAGAGAACGTATGTGACTGATAAAATCATAGAGAAAACAGTTACTGTACTTCAAGTTATTGCTGCTAAATGTGGTTCTAAAAGTCTCTCAGTTATGGGGTATATTCAATTTTTCATAGGACTGCATTTATTTTTTACATGTATACTTACTTTATATGAATGACCACAAGAAATGCTTTTGATTAAATATTTAGCTGAGCCATCAAAGGAAGGTTACATCCACAAAAATAAAATGATTGACATTCATTTATAGCCCTGTTTTTCTTTGTTCTTTATGTGAGGAAATGTGAAAACCTCCAGTTTGTCCTGGGACACACATGCAAATGCCACACAAAGGGAGACACTGTCTTATTGCTGGTAAATGCAATTTCAATGTTTAAGTTCAAGTGAACTTGGATTTGATTATCCAAATATTAATGCTTAAAATGAGACGTAACATGAGAATTTGGTAATATAATTCCCAGTTTGATGCCCAGGACATCCGCGTGTTTGTATTATTGTAGGATACGATATCAAGTATTTTTGTTGTCTTAGTATAATATAAATAAAACTGAATTAAATTTAATTCGAATGTGGTCCCAGACTTCACTCTGGTAATCCTTGGTCCAGGTTTGATACTGGAGGTGAGCTAAGGCCACATCTGGACTGGTACTGATAACAGAGTTTGTGATGGTCTTATATGAGAAGTCCATCTTGGAGCTGGTTGTATCTTCTTTGATGGTTATGGTTGTTAGTTACATGAAATTCTGCATCAGAGTTTGGGTTGCAACTGCACCTGACATGTCATTAATAATAACAAACAGTGGAAAATGGGACAGAAGGTGTGCCATTTTATAAAGCTAAGAACCTTGGGCTCATGTCTAAAGTAGGGCAGCACAAAGATCTGAGGGGTCAGGCCTCATGTTGTCGTTTGTATTTGAGCCTAACACAAACACATCTGTCTTGACTTCTACATTTTGAAAGGCTTTTGTAATAGTTTTATGTGATAATGACTTGGTTAATATTAAAAGCAACCTTTTTGAATCACTGAGCCTGGTGGATACAGAAAGCAGAAAAATAAATGATAACGTGCCACAAAAAGGCTTTCATGGATTCTTGTAGAAGAGCAGGTCTTAGCTTTCAGAGTGTCCCTTTGTGGAATACAAGGTAATGTAGATGTAATGAAGACTGAAAGGACTAGTGTGATGGAGGTGAGAGGCGTGTATGCTAGTGAAGTAACATGTCAAGACAAATTACTCCCAGATGTACAAATCTTCCATTGCCCTCTCCCAATAGCTGAAATGTTTCAAAGCTGAACTTGTTTTGGAGCAGATTAAAATGAACATTTGGTGTGGAAACTGATTTCATTGTGTTTTGTTATTTTTCTAGTCATATTGTGTGGGACCTGGAAGACTTTCAACACAGACACTTCTCCACAAATAGGTTAGTGGCTGATTGACTTCAAAGTGACAGACTTGCATAAATTGGATCAAGCAAATCACCTGTTCCTTTTTGCATCTTCATAATGTGAAAGGTGTGCCTTCACTGCCACTGTGTAGATTCCATGCCTATGTAAAGGTCTTATCTTTGATGTACAAACGGCAGCTTCTGAAAGGTTACTGGTGGTGGTGGTGCGTCTCCGGTGTGTCATTTTTTCCTTTTCTTCCCTTGGTAAATGGCAGCTGTCTTCCTTTCTTGCAATGCATGGAGTGATGCTGAAGGCTTGTTTACAGACACCCCATGGGATGGAGGGCATGATGTGAAGTAGGAGGTGGCTGAGGTGTTAGAAGGACTAAGGAAGATCATGCTACAATGTGACTGCACTGTGTGCCGACTCTACGTCGGAGCCTTGTAAAGTCTGTAGATCTTGCTCTCACTATGCAGTGTTGGTTTGTATGTACAGCAGCCCATAGGGAAGCTTAAGTGGAGGGTCCTGGGGGAAAACCAAACGATTTAAAACTGAGTGACCATCTGCTATCTGAATTCATTGTACTGTACATTGGTGACATCAGTATCAGTTAAAATGAAAAGTTCTCCTTTCTGTACAGCTACAAAATCTCTCTGACCCTGGAAAGTCACCATTGTGGGAGAAGAGCCTGAAGGATAAAGGTTAAAATTAAGTTTAGACCCCAAACATTCATTCATACTTCCCTTATAAATGAACATTTTAAGGTTGACATACAAAGCAGACATTTTTTCCGGTACAATGTCTACAAGGACTACAAATGTTCTCTTCCCTGCACAGGACTAAAACATTCAATACATTCACCTTGTAACATTAGGCATTTATCGTACAAAAATGACAATGGAAGCATAGAATGTTTTTGATTCTTTTTTTAAAAATCCCTGTAAAAGCCGTGCGCTGATGTATTCTTCAAAGATTTCAAATCCTTTGTGGTGAGGCTTTGAAAGGAAGAGTGGCCCTGCATAATAATAGAATCTGAGGTGGGAAAAAAAGCTTGACAGTTAAACTGAGTACATCAAAAAATTGTGAATTTCTAAACAATTTAATTTATTTCACCACTGTGTATATTGTGGATCAAAATATACTGAAGATTCAGTGTTTTCTCATGGAGCGATTTGATTTAACAGGTAACCTTGTGTTTGCGCAGTCTTTTTTTATTATCCTGTACCTATGATCCAATACAAAAATAACAGTCAAAGGACAGCTTTAAGTTCTGAATATATGATGCTCAATTTCAGCTGTGTACGGGGGAAAAAATGGCAAGGTTCTCAGAAATGTGCAGTTCCACCATTGGTTGGCACTTCATGATGATAGTTTAAAATCATTTCTCCCCTAAATATTGAAGCTATTTACATTAGCTAGACTGATGGTTAATTGCTAATAGCCATGTTATTTATGCATTCTCAGCACACCTTGATATTTGTGAATAACATTATGAAGACGGGAGATATGGGATGCGTATGTATGTACATTTGGACATAAAATGAAAGCAATCCTATCAGTTAATTCATTTTATTCTCCTAAATATTCTTGCTTTGTTCCGTTTTGTATCTGCTTTATTCTGTACAATTCAAAATGAACAATTTCAACTTTACTGAGTGCAACTGAATTTCATGAATTGGTTACTAGGCTCTCACTGCTTGTGCCTATGCACTGAGCCTTCATTAAATGGCAGTCTTGAAATCCCTGGATAGCAAGCTGGACAGTTTTGGGGGTCTCTCTAGACACCCTAGACCATGAGTCAATGACTGATTTTGTAATCCTATTATATGACCTGTGACTTCATACCTTGAAAAATTATAAAGCAAGCAGCTAAACTGTCAGCTGATTATCACCTGATAGTGAGTTGGAAAAGATTCTGGGAGTGGATGGCTGATAGGCCTGGTGAACCCTAACACATTATCAGGCTGTATGGGAAGTATCTGGGAGAGGTCCCACAGTGGAAGATCTCCAACTCCTCCCTCTGGCAGAGCTTCCACAATATTCTGAAAGAAACCAGAGGCCAGAGTGGGGCATGTTCCACATCTCCATTGTTGAGGTGGCTATACAGAGTTTTAGCCAACCATAATGTTGCTGGTGTCTGCCACAGCGGCAACCCTAAAATCACATGCTGGACACCACAGTTAAAGGGAGCTGTCAAGCTAACAGCCTTATTGAACTTGATAGTTTGTGGTACAGTCTTTGGCTTTGGTGGTTGCCAAAGCAAAAACTTAGGTATAACGAGTTCAGTGAAGCCATGAAACAAGACTGTAGACCAGCCTCAGCAAGGTGATTGAACATAACCTTGCACAATGAGAATGTGGTGGTACTGAACTCAACTGGAAATACGTCAGGGAGTGGGAGGAATTCTTTAAGGATCTCCTGAGTTCCACTAAAAGGAATGATCGTTGAGGTCAGTGAATTGGTGAAAAACTCTTAGCTCAAGATGTTTTTGGGCTGTCCTGATTGATGGACCTCTCAAACACTTGGTGGGGCTTGGGACGGCAAACTGAGGTGATGGTGTACTCTTCTTAAAAAGGGGGACGAGAAGGTGTCTGGAATCATCCTTGGAGATAGGGCGAGAAGCCTTGTAATTCAGGATAATCTCTGAATAGAGCCGCTGTTTGGCTTAAAAGTATACAGTTGAGGTCGTTCTGGTATCAAGCTAGAACCCGTTCTAGGTGAGGTATTTTAGGTGTGTCCAACTAGGAACAACTAGGAAGACCCAGTAAAAAATGGAAAGACTACATTTCTCTGTTTGCTGAGGAATGCCTAAGCATGTCCCTCCAGGGAGCTGGAGGGCGTAGCTGTGAAGAGGTAGTTCTGGGCATCTCTCCTTAACCCCGATGGATCAATGGATATGAATTATTAAAACCTTTTTCAACTTCCTGTTTTTTATTTTCCTCTTAATTTCCTAAACCTAACCAAACAGCGAGTGAAGGGGAAAAATCCAAATCAAAAGTAAACCTAACTTGTATACTAGACCCAGTCAGGTCCCTTGTGGACATTTGTTTCCCTCATCCAGCAAATTTGTATTCTGTACCAGTTCCCTGGAAGATATTGCCAAAAGAAGCACCCAATGCATTCAAATGCAATGCAAAGTGACCAAGTCGGTTTTTGAAGAGCTGGAAATGAGAATTTGAGTAAACTCATCCTAAAAAAATAAATTGCGTCCCCCTTTAAGTAAGCAACCTAAATACTTCTTCAAGCTCTGAAAATTAGTGTCAAACCTTTGATGCTCCATTAAACATGGTCTGCATGATTTGTGTGAACTCCTAACTGCTAGTTGATAAACCTCCTTTGTGCTGGCTCACTCTTCACCCCATCTCCCCTCACTCAAGTCACACATGACAGTTTTTAAGGAAGAGGGGAAAGTAGTTATTAGCAAACCATTAATAATTCAAAGTTTAATGTGCATCCAAGGACATGCTTTAAGTCACTGTTAGAGATTTAAACCCACAATAAATCTACTGCATACACTGAAGGCATGCAACAGCCACCACCCAGTCTGCTAAACTTCTATGAGCATGATTCATTCGAGGCCAATTATAAAGCCAACAACGCTGCAGAGTGTGGCCGAGCACTTCTTATGGTGGCAGCTTTCCACGTTTGCTATTTATCATGAACAACTCAGGCGAGATGTCTGCCAAGTGCTCTGCCGTCCATTTGCAAAGTAGCATGTAAATATAATTAAATGATGACATAACCAAATTATGTACGAGTCTCTAATGGAGTCTGTAACCTTCTTCAATTCTCCACATGAGCGTTGTTGTATCAGACTGCTTTTGAAGATGTAACAGCAGCTGAAGAGCAGAATTAATGGCAAAGGAGTAGGAATAAATGCAACGTCGTGTGGAGCTCTGACCTCACATGGCTTGGTTTATATTTAGCATTAAAGAAAATAAAAAAATATGACTCTACGAATGATCTGATTTTGCATATCAACTTCCGCAAAGTAAGAATAACGGCGGTGGGACAGAGAGGAGCAGACTAACTCGCAAAGAAAACCGTGAGTCACGTTAGAGGGCCAAAAATTAGATGCTGCGCGGGGAACACAAGTAAACAGGATTATGGAGCAGACCCTGAGGCAAACGAATATCCCTGAGAGGTATATCACTGCAAACAAAGATGAATCAACTTCCTCCAGGGTGAAAACCCACAACTTAAAAAACGGGGCACTAAAGCTCCTTACTTTTACATGCTTAAAAAAAATCCATCATATTCTCTTCAGTTTTTCCTTAGCTTCTAAGGTATGGCCTCATCATCCATCATGAAACGGTTACTCTTTCACTGTATATTTTACCACATGCTCCCACGGGTGTTCCACTGAAACCCAGTATGACGAAACATGGTGCAGAGAGCCTTCCACAAGCTTTAATAATTTCTCCACCATTTTTTTATAGCGCGATTATTAGCACAGGGATTAATAGGCTCATTTAAATGCTGGCCTCTTGTGATTTACTTCTGTTGGCAGTTCCAAGTACACAAAGGAATAGTGATGGCACAGAGGGGTTAAGCAGGAGTGGTGTTTTCCCTGTTTACTCCCCTCTTGATGTAAGTGTCTGCTTGCCAGGAGCTAACAAGGAGCGCAAGACACTTTAACCACTATATCTCCTGACTGGAAAGCTTCATTAGATTGACCGGGTGAGGTGAGGATTAGAAGGATTGGAAGAGCAAGTGAGGAAAAGAGGGCAATTAGTAACCCAGCTAGGGTGCCTTCTTTGGTGAAGCACACAAACAATCCAGCAGCTCTGCAGCGCCACGGCTATGTTTTTATTGTCCTCTTGTACTTATAAGAAATTCCTGCAGTAGTATTTATGCTGTAGTTTTGTTGTGCTATGTGTTGTGGCAGTTTTATGAGGCAATTTTTCTCAGGATGTGTGGGTGTGAGGGTGGGTGGAGTGGTGGTGGGAGGGGAGCGTCCAGCATAGATATATACACCATGTAAGCACAATGCCCTTGAATCTGGCCTTGGACCTCTGTTACATTTCATCCCTCTTTCTTCACTGTCAAGAGATCAAGTAACAGCAAAACTAATTCCAAAAGTGGAGTGGCTACAGACCACAGTTTTATTTTTTACTCAGGTAGGTGGGAAGATCTAATGCTTTCAGAGATGCTGCTTGCTATTCGCCTGCTATTTAGTATGCTAAATATACCACAGTGAGACTGACTGTTATAACATTTAGTTGTCTTTAATACGATGACAGTAATTAGTTCTGTGTGTATATTTACAGAATTCACAGTACATATGCTTAATGCTTAGTTTAGGTCATCCATTTGTGGAAGAAAATTCCGAAGTGTCTTACTTAAAGGTGCTTTGTGAAGTCTTTGACCACTGTTGGTGCTATGGAGTAATGTCTGTGACATGCAAAGACATGAAAAGACAGTGAAGAAGACTACTAACCAGTGTACACGCATGACTTTTACACTGAAGAATAAAATGGATGTTAGATATCAAAAAATGTTTTTGTGAAAAGTGCAAAACCTAAATAAGCTTTTGTTGTTGCCTTCACAATACCATTTTACACTCCCCGACCTGAATACAGGGCAAGTGAAAACTGAATGCTGAATGGCAGTGAGCCATTTATACAGTTAAAATGTTACTGTACCAAACACCATTACATGTTTCTTTGTAATAGGGACGTGTACACAGCACAGCAGTGGCTTTGTCTGGTAGGACACAGCATTTGGCTGTGGCTCAGGAGGAAGACCTTGTTGTCCACTAATCAGGGGGTTGGCGATTTGTTCTGCATGTCAAAGTGTCCTTCGACAAAACGCTGAACTCCAAATTGCCCCCGACATATTCATGAATGTATGAATAGATGAATGTTGCTTGTCGTGTAAGGTGTTTCTCCTGTAAAGTATAAAAGCTCAGTAAGAATAGACAGAGTATACAAATGTCAGTACATTTTTCTAAGAACTATAATTGACAGCGTATATGAACAAAAGTCAACTTTTCTTCAATGCAAATTTTTTTTTCATAATTAAAGAAATCATCTAACGTCACTATTTCCGAGCTGTAATAAGTTACAGAATCTTCTAAACAATTAAAATAAAGTGCTCTGCAAATGGAAATGAGCTGCTGTACATCCACCTTTACCTGATATATTTGACATTAACAAATAAAAGCAGGTGGAGTATATTTATATAACAAAACAAATGTCAGTAACTTACATCAGTTACTTCACCAGATGATACGACATCCACCATTTTCTCTGCGTCTCTCGGGTGAAGGTGACTTAAGTGCCTGATTAGGTTTGTTATGAACGTTTACATGGTGGTCCCTTCCACGGTTACTTTGGCGACCCTTCTGTCTTCAGTCACAGTGATGTGCCTCCATGGTAACAGGTTTGCATGTGACTGTGAGTGTGACTATTTCATATATCTTGACTAACAATTCTACCTATGTTATAGAGTAAAATGTACAGCTGTAACTTATCAACACCACAATGTTGATTGTATTATGCGCTGTCACAACTGCATCTATATGCAAGTGTGATGTTTGCCTTTGTGTAATTGGCAGTCTGTGAAAAGCTGTGACCCACTGTAAGCTAAAACAATCTCCAGACCAATGTGTCACAATGCACGATTAAAAGTGGACGGATGGATGAAAAATCAATACTAAGCTAGTTTTTGAGATGAAATCCTTGACCTGTAATGTTATTACTTGCAGTAGTTCTAGTGTTTCGGTGTGTTATGATGGGCCAAGTGCTGCTTTGCTTTCCATTAAATAAATGCTCTATGCTAAACAACAGAAATGCATTGTCTTCTAAATTTGTCATGATTACAGTAAAGAGAGTATTTCATTTGTGTGACAGCAGCAGAAATCTGCTTCTTGCCTGCTGGATCACCCGTTCTATTTCATCTTACAGACACTGGGTATCTTCACGGTTGGTTGTTATTATTACAGAACAGCTTGACAACATATGGTCAGAAAACACAGAGGAAAGGCAGAAATATTGAAATTTCACCCAAAGAAGTGGAACGAAATAATTGTTCACAATTTGCACAAAAATAAACTCGATGTGTGCAACTACAGAATACTGCGTGACTTGTCTAGAGAACTGGAGGGCAAAACACTGCTCCAACATATAGTCATCTGTTTCATGCCAAGAATATTTATATCATCAAAAGTGAGAAAAAATGAGAATATATATGACACGAAAGCAAACTAAGTCTTTGTAAATCACAAATTGAATGTGGACAGTTCATCTATATTGTGTCTGTATCTCTACTAATCCACTGTCACCATGTCATGTGGTAACTTTATTTCATTGCCTTAAAAACTGATGAGTATTTCATGATGAGTCATCGACTACAGAAAAAAAAAAAAAAGCATATCCCAGCAGTCTGCTACCATTAGTTGCTTCCAAAATTTAATAACGATTGTTTTTTGCCACTTGAAGAAAATGGAAACTGACCGTGTGTTAGGCTTAAGTTATACTAACTTCAAAGTCACACCCTGTGATAAATTATAAGGGTTTTTTTTCCCTCAAAACAATGCAATAAAGCTGGAAGACCAAAAGTTCTCTCTGTGGGATCGCAACTGTGTGCAGAGACTTTTACACTTAAACATCGCACACAGTCATTTGATCCATAGTTAGTGATAAGTTACTGATTATAGTGGATTTAAAAAACAGATGCCAAAATGAGGAAAAAGTAAAATATAATTCATGCAAATTATTTAGCAATTGTTGCATTTAATTCCCCATGTTGTCACTTCCATTGGAAAAACTAAACATCGTAAATACTAAGAGGTTAGTGATCCTAAATACTTCATGAATTTTTAAAACATTTAGTGCACACATTCATCGTTTTCCTCACATTATCGGAATCATCACAATACTTTATTAATCCCTAAGGAAATTATGTTTTAAAAAAAACAAAATAACACTCTAATAGTAAGTAAAAGACAAAGAAAAAAGTATGAAAAGTAAGACGAAGTTAAGGTATGGAGAAAAAAAGCAGGAGCGACTGAAACAACTGACGCATGTGCGCATTATGCTTCCTTATAAAATGGCCACATGAAAACACTGTTCTTCCCATAGCATTTTTAATCTAGCTGAGCGAGATCCCATGAGTTTCAGGTTAAATATCTTTTTCAGATACATGGTACATC
>VUQG01025893.1:8102-18166 GCA_015106755.1 Etia nguti | reverse complement strand
TCCCTTGGGCCCCCCCCCCCCCCCCCTTTTCTCTCCCTCATGTCCACAAGTGTGTCCCTACAGCTATTGTCCCTCTGAGCTACAGCAGGACAGAAGGCCTCAAAAAAACTGGGTCTAAACAATGTTTGCCCCCTTTTGTTTCTCGCCTGCCTTTCTTCTTCTGCTCTCCATCGCAATCTACTGGCCTCCTTTGTATTGATTTCCCTCATTCAGCGGCTCCTCAGCCTCTTTCCGCTGTTTTATATGCTGTTTTCTGCCCGTTTTTTTTGTATGCCACCTCCCCCGCCGAACCCTCCATCCCTCCGCTAACCTTCCTCTGGCATTCTCAGCAGTGTGAGAATGCAGGGCACCTCTTGACGGGATGCAACTCATTAAAGACACATAATTGATGAAGAGGCGCAATTAGTGGGACAATCGGAAGAGGAAATCAATATGTTTTTGGCCAAAAGAGCCACATCAGGGAGGACGAGCTGGAGAGGAGAACCGTATGTCGGGGGCAGAGCGACATGTGGACTCTCAGATACAAAAGAAGAGAAGATGAGCTTAAACAAGTCTTTGTTTTAGAGCGGTTCAGCTCCTTGTTCTGACATTGCTCATGAATAAAAAACATCCAGGAAGCCTCTAACTTACAGAACATGATCATCAAATAAAGAACAAAAAAATCAATAACACACGATTGAAGGCTCAGAGACTTTGACCTTTGACTGACTGCAAGAAGAAAGTGCAAATGCAGAATGCAAAATATTATAAACTGTTGTTAGCATTCCATCACATATTCAGAAGAGTATTTTATATATTGTGTGCGTCACTTGTCAGAGGTAAATTGAATATTTTTAGATATGTCAGTCTGTCTGTCCAACTATTGGTGAATTGCTGTGGATCAGTGAGTGCAGTAGGATTAGTGTGGTGGTTTGGCCTTTCTCTTAGTTTAGCTCAAAATTGTTACCAGCGTAATGGCTGCCTGCTCCACTCTGTGTGTAGGACTCCCATACAGATATACGCGTGTTAGTTTGGCTATCTTTGTGAGGACATATTCATATTATGAATATTTTTTGGCACACTTTAGGCCCCTTATTACCAACTGAAAATTATTTTAATGCCACAGCCCACCTACTGTTGTTGACCATGTCCATCCCTTTATGACCAGAGGGGCCTCTTCCAGTAGGAAAACACACCATGAAGCTCAAATAACCTCAAACTTCTTGAACATATCATGGTTTCACTGTATTTTAACAGCTTCAACAGATCTCAGATCTCAATGCAATAGAGCACCTTTGAGATTCACATCATGGATGTGTAGTCAACGAATCTGCAGCATCTGTGTGATACTATCGTGTCAATATGGACCAAAATCTCTGAGGACTGTTTCCAGCAGCTTGTTAAATCTGTGCTAGGTAGAATTAAGGCAGTTCTGAAGACAAAAGGGAGTCCGGCCCTGTACCAGCACGGTGAAGCTAATAAAGTGGTCAGTGAGTTTATTAGTATTAGTTGGTCAGCGTTATGTCAGGGCAGGTATTATTAGTATTAGTATAGTAGTACTGGTGTCAGAGAGTCTATAGTTCGCAGATTTTTTAATTTTTTAATTTAAATAAATGCTCAGCTACTCTTAATGTGCATGAAAATCAAATATTCAAATTTATTTTGTTCAATAACGGTATATTTTCATATCTCACAGACATCAGGCTGTCCTTTGCCACAGGCTGAGCCACTCTTTAAAGCTTCTGGCTTCACTGCCAGCTTTTCAGCGAAGTGAATAAAGAAACTGGTTCATCGTGTAGGGAACAAACCTGAAGACAACATGGTTTCGTGGTTCTCGTCTTGTTCTTTGAGACTTCTCATGTAACAACATCACCGTTAAGCGAATAAATACAGATAAAGTGGTTCATGTTTTCTCTTTGAGGCAGTTCTATGTGTGATAACAGAGTTCAGGTTTCAGCTTCAGCTCTGAGCTGCTGCAGAGTCCTCAGCTGGTGAGACTGAGCGGGGCCTCTCCTTTCTCTTCTGTGCTGCTTGTCTGCCCCCTGCTGGTGAGGAGGGGGGCTGGGAGTCCTGCTGTGAGTCCTGCTGGGAAAGCTGGGAAAGGAGGAGGTCCACACTCTGGACCAAAACAGAATCCAGGACTTTCTGCTCCTCTGTGGTGAATCTGCCCAGAACATGACGGTCCACAGATGTTTTCCCTGTTGGCCGGCCGATCCCGATCCGAAGTCTGGGCATCACCTGCAGGATAAACATGATCCTGGTGTTAAGACTCAAAATCACATTATGTAAATTCAGTCTATTTCTCTTATATTGTCTTTAAGCACACTGAAAATGTATGTAATGTTTGTTATTTCTGTGTTTCAGCTGTAAACACTTATATCTTCATCTAACTGCTATTTGGTACTATTTGCTATCTGGCTGAGTATATGTCCATGTTTTCAAGTTGTATTTGACTACAGTAAAATACAAAAGTCTCGATCAATTTTTAAAGCTTGAGCAATAGTTCTCCAGCCTTTCAGAAGGTTTTTCAAACTTTTTCTTAGGATACAGGCTACTTTTTTACTTTTTCAGTTGAGTCATTCTACCTGACCAATATCTTTTCTTTTGCTGCGTGGCATGCCTAAATAATATCCACATTAGATGACCTGCTCTAGATATCTGAAAGTCAGGTTCCTAAGAAACTGTGGAAAAAAAATCCAGAAAAGACCTGCATCTGGCCCCTTCAGCTCATCCATCTACTGTTTGAGGAAGCATCATGATTCAAACTGTCATAAATATGTACAGAGGAGGTCGAGAAAGAGGTACAGCACCGAGTGCTGTTAGGGATCATGTCAAAACGGAATCAGTTATGAACGTAATCAAGTGCAAGATGGTACAATGCAATACCATCTGGAAAGTATCTGACTGGCGATGGCTTCATATTTTAGCATTAAATTATCCCAAACACACTGCCAGTGCAATAAAAGCATACATGGACAGAAAAACACACAGTGGAGCACTACCAGTCATAGATTGGCCTCATCAGAGCCTGGACCTCAACATTATTGAAGCAGTGTGGGATCATCTTAACAGAGAATGTAACAAAATGCAGAAACATCCAAAGAAAAGCTTTGAGTGTCCTTTAAAGCCTGGAGAACTGTTCCTGAAGACTAAAGTTCAGACTGTGTTGAATAAGAATAACGGTGGTCATACCAAATATTGACTTTCAAGCTTGCTAGAACTGAAAACTGTACTTTGACGTACGTTTGGACGTTTCAATAAACCGTTACACCTATTTCCCATTTTCCTAACAAAGTATAAACAAATGAGGGGTGGTTCAGGACTTTTGCATATGGATATTCAGTGCCCTGCAAACTATGTTAACAGTTAAGTGAATTTTTATTTTAAATTAATTTAATTAAACTTTTAAAATGAACTATTATTCATTTTAATCACCACTATAAGAATAGATCAAACAGCACTAACACCACAGTAGAAATCTAGCATTACAATAAAATCAGAGCAGAATTCAGAGTGACAGTGAAGACACACACACACACACACACACACACACACACACACACACACACACACACACACGACTCAAACAGTTGTGCAGAGTCAGCAGTGACTTACATCAGTCTGAAGACAGTCCACACAGGAGCGGACTCCATTATGACCTCTGTGGGGAAGGAGAAGCAGCATTTATTTTGTCAATCTGACTACCTCTTCATCTACCTCTCCTGTCTATCTTCAGGACACCAGATGTACCAGTTGCAGTTTCTTGCATTACATTAAATTTTCATCAATCACCATCTGGTTATACAAGGCTGGAATGCCTAACATAGCTTTTCATGCAGGATTAAACTGCTTTATACTGCTTGCTGTGCGTAGCAATGAACAGCGTACTGACAGGGGACCCCTGTTAACTGAACACCATTCTTATTGTTAGTAGAAGTATAATGACAAAACAGCTAATGATATACAACAAGCGTCATGGCACAAAATTAATAAAAACAGACCATTTGCAACATTATGAGAGTCAGGCATAAGAGTCTCAAGAGCTCGGGGAGGCTCCATCACAACAACGCAATCAAGAGCAAAAATAGTAGCAGGATGAAGAAGAGAGACAAGAGACGAACCAGAATGACTAAGGCCCAAGAGAGAAGCTGTGTGTGCTGATTGGAAGTTTGTTGGTTTTAAAATACAGGCCTCATTTTGCTGTTATTTCTGGTTGTGCTGCTTCTGTCTTCTCGTCTCTACATTGGGAAGACACCAAGGTTTAGAGCGGGTATGGCTCAGACAGCTCCCACATGCTCAAAGTTTGAACACTGAGGGCTTGAGAATTCAATTCAATCTTTTGTGTACAGAGACAATTCCCAACAGCAGTTGCCTCAAATTGCTTTATAGTGAAAGGTAAAGACCCTAAAATATTAGAGAGAACAGAAAAAAGAGAAGTGTAAAAAGGAGAGTATAGAGAGAATAAGGACAAACACAAATTGCATAGGAAAGAAGACTAGAGTTAATAACATGCAGTGGTGACGCATAAACACACAGTGAGTGAATAAAGGGGGGTAGAGAGAAGTGCTGAGCACATCATAGGAAGTCCCTCAACAACCTGAGACTATAGCAGCAGAACTAATGGATGCTTGGAGGTCACCCGATCACTCCATCTGATCCAGGTTTATCAAAAAATACGTTTCAAGTAAAGTTTTCAGCCTAGTTTCAAAAGTAGAGAGGCTGTCTGTCTCCTGAACCCAAACTGGGAGCTGATTAGACAGAAGAGCCTGAAAGGTGAAGGCTCTGCCTCCTATTCTAGTTTTGGAAACTCTAGGAAACATAAGCAAATCTGCAGTGTGAGAGAGAAGTGCTCTACTGGGACAAGATACTGTGAGGTCTTTAAAATATAATTGTTTTTTCGCCCCCCGAAGACAGAATTTTTCCAGTCTGAAAGTTTGGAAGAATGAGTGCAAATGGAGTGTGGTTTAAAAGCCACACTTCCACTTCTGCTGCAGAAACATTAATCCAAGGGATCCAGATGTTGACTTTGGGTTACAAACAGCAGAAACTCAAAGTGGGATTCCATCAAACCACAAAGGAGACTGACTGAATAACTCTTTCAACCACACCATATCTAAAATTTAATTCAAGGCAAACTTTGTTAAAGATGCCAGAGAGTCTGTTTCATTTACTGTTCTTTGTTTACATTTTATTTATCTTATTCTATTAAAAGAAGAAGAATACTGTGAAACCATCTTCAGGACTGTGAAACTTTCTGTCACATTGCCCATCAGCTCAAGATATTACAGATAATATATTTGTCCTTATTGGCCTTAAAGTTAATGTTAAATACACCTTGACAATACTTTAGTCACTGCTTTCCCTCACCACTGTCAATACTTCGCTTAAGATAATGAATACTGTTGGTAAACAGTAAACAGATTATGGCGAGTCCGAAGCAATCCGAGACCTAACACTATGATAGAGGATGACCCACCTGGCGCTTCCTCCATGTTTGATGGAAACTTTCCCCAGAGGTTTGTCCAGTTCATCGTGGACCAGCAGGATATCTTCAGCCTTGACGCCGTATTTGGCAGCTAAATAAATCAAAACATTATATTAAAAAAAAAAGTTTCTTAGTTTATCAGGATAACATAACTTTATTAGTACAGAACCCTTAAACACTTTGTACCCGAGCTTCTTTTTGTTCATATAAATGTGCAAGTAAAATAAACACACAGACATCACGTACACCTGTAAACTTTCAAAAAGTCTGAAAACATAATTAAAAAAAATACAACTAAGTTCTCATATGTAAAATAAAGAAGCTGTGTCAAAGTCTTTAATCAGCCTAAAGCAAACTGAGCACACAATCAGAAGATCAACACAAGACTCCTCCCAGCAGAAGCGATGTCCAATGAAGGCCGCGTGGAGGGTCTTTTTGGTTTTCCGTGAGATTGAACATCATTATATTATTGTAGAGGCGAAGCCTACGCTTGAAGCCACTGAGCTGTTAGATGGTGGGGGTGATGCGGTGCCACTGTTATGACAAACACCATCCCGTAAAAACACAAAAAGTGACCCTTAGCGGCACACATAAGGTAACAACACAAAAATGGCTCCTACAATTATGATATTATAAAAGCAGGAATGAGTCGACAGAACTCTCAGAATCTATCCAAGGCATGTACTGAGCAGCTGCTTCTCTATGCAAAATATCTGTCAAGTCCCCAATTCATGAACTAAATCTTCTTTAGTTGAGATCCAATAATATAATTCACTGAATTCTTTCAATCACATAGAAGTCTGATATAGTGACAGGGCTGAATAACACAGGTTTAGCCTGAATGGAGTCAAATTCCCAGCTTGAATTATTGTTTCTGGCTGCCTGAGTGACAGAGGATGGAGACTGAACCACCTCAGTAGGCTTGTGCAGAGACATGCCAGCATTTCACAGCTGATGATAAGAGAGAAAAAAAAAGTCTAATTTATTTAATGAAAATTAGTTACAAAGACAGAAATGACCTCACCTGCTTTGGCCACTGATACTCCATTGACATTCATCAGCAGCCGGGGACGGAGCAGCACCACATTCGTTTGCTGGACTTCTGACAAAATGACCTCACCGGACACGTACTTGTCGCCACGCCAGCGGCCTGCCACACCGAGCCGGGCGGCAAGGGCACCAAGTACTGTCATACCAACGCTGTGTCTGGTACCCTCCATCCCTGGATTACCCAGCCCCACCACCTGAAGCAAACGCAGACACACAGTTAAAGGCATACACCTCTGCAGTGAAGCTAGAGGAACAGAGGACTATCTGTTTGAGTCAAAGGAAGCAGACTGTTAAATTTTTATACATATTTACACATATATTCAGTCTGATCTATATATAATATATAGATTTTTTTTCAGACGACACATCTCAAAAAGAAAAGACCCAAAGTAAAAGTAACTGAGGAAAACTGAGTAAATAAGCTTTTTAAACTGGAGCCAGACACGAATACAGAGAGATTCTAGATAGGCTGATTTAGACTTAAAAATGACCAAAAACTCATTTGAACTTCAGTTGAAATTGAATGTAAATTTCCTTCATTTGATACTAGTTCCATCTGAGAAGGGCTGATAGATAATGTTTTTAAGTGGGAGAAAAAACAAACAAAAAAAAAAAACGTTTTACGAACACCAAGATATCTTGTGTTTTGCTACATAAAAAATACTTATTCTTCCTCACAGAAAACGTCAGGAGGCAGCTTCATGCAATCAGATACAAACACACAGGACACATAGAATATACAGCCATTGCCTTGTATTGATGGTACTGATCCACTGGCAGCAGTGACAGCTCTGTTAACAGAAAAACAACTATAGACTACATTGTAATGTATTGTATATAGCTTCTATAGCTGCTTATACACTGCAAACACTGTAGGGTCTTCATGGAGGTTTCATTCATTTTTACTTAACAAAAGCACTGTGAATGCAAAGACAAGTTAACACAGGGGAGGACAGCTGACACCATTTAAAAATAAAACTGCTAGATATGCTGATTAAAATAAAACAGAACCAAATAAAACAATAAGGAAAGACCAGAGGTGGCTCAGAAAGCATTTTTTCCATCTAAAATTAACCCCACACTAACCAGTAATTAATTTAATGGCAATTACGCCAAATTACCAAGGGGGTCTGAGTAACTCATGAAGTGTTTTGAAAATGTAGTAAGGTGATGAACAATTTGACAAACCCTACAAAAATTTTAAGTTCTCAGATTTTTGAATTGAGTTTGGCGAGATTTGACGACTGGTTTTAGGGGCTTAGAAAACCTATAGCACTAAATACATACAGCTGCTTGAGTGTAGATTACGAGGTTTAACACTTACCATCTTTCGGCGGCCTTGAGTGTGTATTTCTGCTTCGATTATCATCGCAGGTGAAAACAGCTCGCTCAGCAGAACTCTGTTTATGACTCTCGTCAAAAGTAGTCGCATCATTAGAAAGCTAATCAGCTTCTTGAAAAAGTTTGACAAATACCGGCAAAATTTACTTATAACTGAGCCCCTTTTCATTCGGCTCATAGAACCGATTGTCTTCTCTTGACAGTTAATGAGAAATCAGGCGTTTTCTCATGTATTTACAGTCATGAAGCAACAGTACCTGTTCGGACATTCATGTCAATTCTGTCAATTGATCGATTTCGTTTGGGGTTTATTGTATGCTAACTGTAACTCTGTCAGATACTAATTATCTGTTTATAATTAATAAGAAGAATTTACGTAATTATTGCCAGTCTTTAAAATGTGAGGTAACCTTTTCCTGCCCTCCTGTCATGCCTCTACTAACCGCTCAACGAGCGCTAACAAGAAAACATGGTGGACAGACTTTTTCTCCTCTGTGGGGATACAGCGCCATCTAGCTCGGCGACTTGATCATTACAGCAAACACAAATTTGAAAGTCTAAAGACTGAAAACAGCAAACAGCGAAACTTCGAACACTATTTAAATTTAAATTAAAGATTTTATTTAAACGAGTTTTATATTTTAATTACATTTATTGAAATGTGTTTTTATGTACAAATTGAATTTTATTTTACTTTATTTTACTTCATCTTCTCTATTTAGACCTACTTTTTTTGTTGTTGTGTTTAATGGCTTTGGCTGTGGTGGAACACAATAGTTTCCCAATTTCTGGCAATTTCCCTTTCACTTTAACTTTTGGAAACTTTTTCTTCAATGGATGAACAGCAAAATGTAAAGCATGTTATTAGGAGTGTGACGCCACAGTGACAGATCATAGATGGATGGATGTACTGAAGGAGGAAATGCAGAGGCCTAGCGTGACAGAAGAAGATGCTAGGGATAGGGTGAGATAGAGGCAGATGGTCTGCTTTGGTGACTGCTAAAGGAAGCAACTGAAAGAAGACGAAGAACAAGTTTGCAAGTTTATTGGTTAGGCTACCAAAGGCACAACAAGGAAGTAAACTATAGCAATCCATGTAATCCTAAAATATTGATGCCACATGTTTAAATTTAGTATGCAGATATCAAAATAAACAGTAGAGTTTTGGAACTCAGTGAGTCAAAATTCTTTTAAATCCTCAAAAGTTAAAAGAATAGAAAACAAAGATTCACCTTGAATTGTGATTGCATTTTATTTGAAAAACAAAGCATCAGCAGACTCATCATCAGTTTTGTTCTGGGGAGCAGGGGACAGCATCAGGCACCGGCTGACACCGCTCCACCACAGCGTTGATTTCGCCAACACTCACGCCGTCATAGGTGCCTGTGATGTAGGTCCAGTGGGTGTCTCCGTTGTGGTAGGTCCTGCTCAGCCGGACGGTGAAAGGGATGTCAGCCTTCATCTGTCTGCCATCCATCCTCACGGTGCAGGAGTGATTGGGTGGGACCAGCAGCTCCACAGAGACAGCGTGACTGATTGACTCCACAATGGTGGTCCCCTTTGAGAAGGTCACTGTCTGCTCCTTGGACAACTCCACATTTCCCGTACCAAAGATGGGAACTTTGGCTGTCATGGTGGACACAGAGCCATTGCGGGTCTCCCTGCCTATGTCCCATTTCTTCTTCACTGTGCTGGTCTTCTCCAGTGTCACCGTCTTCTCCACATTTCTGCACTCCAGGTTGGTGACCTTAGTGAGCTTCAGGGCTTCTGGAGGATGGTGGAACAGCTCAATCTGGTCAATGGCATACTCCACATGAGAGATGTGCTGGCTGTAGCTGTCTCTGTTGATAGCAAGGAACTGGTAGTTTTTGTACCAGTACTCATCCCCCTCCCAGGGGATGAAGAAGGCTTCGTGTCTGGTCACCACTTTACCAAGACCATACTTATTCTTACCCACATAGATGTCTGAGTTGGGACAGGTTTTGATGGCATACTCAGGAACAGAGCCATATGAATCTTCAACCCACTGCAGGAACTCAAAGTGGTCCACGTTAACCAGGACTTCGAACTTGGAGGATGCATACTCTTTGTCAGCATAGGGGTACTGGCAGAAGTTCCCTTTGCTGGGAGTGTAGAAGCCGGCCTCGCAGTTGACTTTGCACACATAGTCGGTACGTTCGGTGTAGCCGTTGAAGATGGCAACAGCACC
>VUQG01025889.1:0-14214 GCA_015106755.1 Etia nguti | reverse complement strand
GATTGCTGGTAAGGGTCACTATATATCAGTATTTACAAAGGGTATGTTGTGACTTACCTTCAAAATTATACAAATACTGAGAAATATAAAATTTGAATCCTTTCTCTCTTTTGCTCTGAGGCGCGGGAGAAAAATATCGACAAGTCGATGAATGTCATCTACAGATATATTCGGTAAATGCCCAAGCCAACTTGAGAAATGTAAATCGCCGCTTGATTCATCCATTTGGTTGACTTGTTTTGGAAAACCCGACTGTAAACAAGGCGCGAATATCACACCGGAAACGAAGCACTCTACAGGAGATTCCCCACCGGAAGTAGCATATGCTAAGGGGCACAGTCTATCGCATGGCAGGATGCTGTAAAAGGACCAAACCTAGTCAGGAGAACAACTGAGATAATCCATCCACAATACGAGGTTAGTTATTAATATACTGCAACAACATGGGAATAGAACAGCTGCGAGAGAATTCAACATCAATGAATCAATGGTACGGAAGTGGAGGAAGCAAGAAGAATGAGTTGAGTAAAGTTTGACTTATCGGACTGTTTTGTTTCGCTTAATGCGCCTTATAATCTGGTGCGCCTTATGTATGAAAACAGACCCGTCCATCGACAGTGCGCCTTACAATCCGGTGCGCCTTATGGTCCGAAAAATACATAAAACTATCAGTTCAAACAGTAGAGTATAATTGCTTGCTGTTTAAAGAAAAGCTAGAACAGTATGAACCACCTTTTTAAAAAATTTACTGTCAGTTTATTACAAAAGTCATCTCAATGTTCTTTATATTTTAAGAAAAAGACACCACAGCTTGATCAAACAACACTCATATAAGCAAGCAATTTGTGAATGTGGGGATAAAGAACTCCATTTTAACAGGAAATGACCTCTATCAGAACCAGACTCAGGAAAGAGCAATGACTGTTTGAAGGGTGACGGGTTAGACACTGAAACCTATTGTTTTTGTAATGATTTCCTCTATTAATGTCTCTGGTTGAGTTCCTTTGTTTGAGAGGGACAGGTTAGGTCAGGTGAGTTATATACAGCCATAAAGAGATGCTGATTTGAAGGAGAATTCATGTGAAACTGACCATGACCATTCGTTAAAAGAGATCACAGACTTTATAGCATTTTAATAGGCTACCTCATCAGATTTTACAGCTGTTGGAGACAGCGTACAAGTTGCAAAAGAAGCATAATATATAGGAAGCAGGAAAACTTTCCATGATAGCAGAGATTTTTCTCTGCCACCTGCTGCCTGCTCTGCTTTGTAGGTGAGGTGCACTTAATTTGAACAGAGCCTATTGGTTAAACACATTCAGCTGGTCTATGTTCTCCTTGATTTGTCTGTTCTTGTGACCATCAGACAATTTCAGAGTTTGTTGGCTTGTTTTCCCTTCAGTGTAATTACTGAAAAGAAAGGAACTACTAAATATTTACAGAATAATAAAACTTGAATTGTAGAAGTGTAATGGCTGTAAGTTAAACAGGGCTGCTGCATTGTTGAAGTTTGTAGCTGGTTAATAAGATAACTGCGAAATGAATAACTTTGAGGTTTAGAGTTCTTTGCGGTTTATTTAAAGTTTTTTGCTGCAAGAAATCACACCAAGGCCTATATATAATCACAACTCCCCGCTGCATGCTTATTTATTGTGATTATTGTTCAGCGGTCAGAACCATCGCCTCAGCACTTTCACATTCAATAATGCTGAGGAGCTGGTGGCATCTGGCCAAGAACAGTTTAGCACTCTGTTGTAGATGATTTCTTTTCCTTTAAAGTATGACTCTGGTAGAGGAAACCAGACGTGGGGACTGCCTTTGAATCCAAGTCTAGGAGGAGTTCTTATAAAATTAGTAGAAAAAAATCTGAAAAAATAAAAAGATTTGCTTCTCTTGTACTTGTACTTTTTAAATTTAATTTTAAAAAATCTCACTCACAGTTTATTTGACCTAGAGCGAAGAAGTTGAAAAGAACAACTTTAGTCAAAATTATCCTCTAGATCTCAACTGAGCTCAACTGCTGGAGCTCAAATCAAAAAAGGACTGTAAAATCTCTACTTAATCTCTCAACTGGTCCTGGGTGTTGGCTGGGTTTTGGCTTTGATAGACATCCTGCAGTGGAGCTGATAGGCTGCACTTGTGAAACAGACTTTAGGGTCATAAAACAAGCATTAGCCTTCTAGGATCCTCTAAAAACACTCTCTCCCACCAAGACAGCTTTTAAAAAATGATCAGGCAACAGGATTTATATAAACAGTAGTAAAAAAAAATGTGGACTACTAATCTTTAAAATTTATTTTTCCGCCCAAGGTTAGCTTAGAACCCAAAAAAAACCAACCCCCAAAAAGAACAAGACTCGTATAGGCCCTGGTGGTGCAGTAGCCTCTCTCTGAAGTTGGCATTGGCTGCTTCCACCTGTGGGGGTTTTCTCCAAGTTTACATGTGAGGTTAGCTGGTGCTTTTAAATTGGTGGTGTGGGGGTCAGATAGATGACATTATAAATACAGAAGTGTGTGTGAATGTGATTTCCATACCCATCAACATTCAGAACAATAAAACAATTAATAAGTAAAAGCTTATTTTCATGGCAGAAGTATTTGGCTGAACTTGTTCTAACTACAAAGTAACTCCAGATGTGGAACATCTGTTCAAATCCTCCATAGAAGGTGAAAAAAAAAGCACCACGATTTTTTAAATCATTAAGAATATAGATACTGGTTGAAATATTGGTAAAAAAGCTCTTGTTTTTGATTCATTCATATTCCTTTAACTTAGTTTTATTATATATTTTTCAAATGGTAATCAGGACCCCTGGAGTGGCTCTTTTCACCATCTGTTTGAGAGCCAGTCCTCTACAGGAACAATTGCACTGTTTATACGAGGTATCAACAAACTAACACAATAAAACTCTCCGGTTCTAAACAGCAGCTGGGCATTTTGGTGTCTGTGAAAAATGGCTTTACAAAACCAACAGAATTATTTTTTATTAATAATTAATCTTCAGGGATGTTTGAAAGAATATATATCAGCACAATTTAATTCTTTGTGGGTTTTTTTCCTCGTAAACAATAGAACTTCGTCTTTTGTTACATTGGATATTTGCCAGATAAACACTCCAATAAAATGGTCTGTGCACGTATTGTCCCCTCACTGTATCTATTATCCTGCACCTGGCCTAAACATAGGAACGACACACAACAACCATTCTGCAAAACAGATAACAAAAATCCTAGCTATCAGTGCTTCTTCGATGCTAACATGCGTTACTAATTAGTGATCGGCTTAATGTGCTGAACACTAATTTCTACTGTTCATTAAGGTTAAATATGGCTGCCCAAATATTTTTGTGGATGATGAACCAACGAAGAAATCCAGAAGACATGCGCCTGAATTTAGCAAACTGAAGAGAGAACAAAAAGACAACAGCAACAAGAACACGAAGACACTCAAGAATGAATTAAACCTCCACAGCTGACTATTTAATGCCACACATGCAAATACGAGTTCGTATTTTTTCCATATTTTACTTTTTCCGTCTCTGCAATGCCGACTGTAACCTACAGGTTCCAAATACTTAAAATAAAGCTAAAACTTGAGGTACCTCTACTTCCTGGCACAGATGGCTATACAAGCTACCGTGAGAATAAAATGTTCTAAACCAAAGCCTTTGGGAACCAGAAATAGCCCTGTACAGTACAACAATTCATACAGTGACATCTGATGTGAACTTAAGTGGGAGGCAGAGAGTTATACTACGGGGACACGGAGGAAAGAAAAGGGCTAAAAGCAGAAGGAGCAGTACAGAAACACTGAGCTGAACTACTGTTCCCGGGAGAACAAAGAAGATACTGTCTGAGATATAGACTACGTATATTATATTCTAAAGAAGTACGGAGAATATATGGAGACAGGGAATTGCTTAAACAATTGCTTAAACAAAAGAGACATTAAAAAAAGACATCAAAACCAGCAGTTCTACTATTAACAAACAAAAACTGTGTGCAAATGCACCCATGTCATCCTCACCTATGAACAGCTGGCTGTTGAGCTGCAGGTGGAAGTGTCCGTCAGTTGGCGCCTCCTGCGTGGCAACAGGAAGTTCATCCAGTCGAAGCGATGCCTCCTTCACATTCCGTTCTGCTTGAACCCGATGCCACCGGTTGTCATTCAGCGGGACGCTCGACTCCACACGAACCTCCAGCGGCCCGTTACCAACATCAAAGGAGAAAACCACCTGAGTGGAGGCTGAAAAAGTAGCAAGAGACAGGGAAACAGCGTGATTTAATAAATTAATTAATAGAATGTTTTTGGATAATTATATGTATCATTATATAAATTAAATCATGAAACTCAAAATGGGGCAACGTTAAATTTAGACTAATTATTTTGTGATAAGAGCCTTTCATTATTCTTTGTAAATGACCTTAAGCTTTAAGAGGGTCCTCCTTTAAAAAAAATAGAAACAACCTCATATTGCTTTAAGAAGCTTTTAGTAAATACTAATAAACTAAAATCTGTAATGAAGTATTTCATTGTTCAACTTTTTATAGCAGGGGTCTCAAACTTGCGGCCCGGGGGCCACTTGGGGCCGATGTCACCCCTACTTGCAGCCCGTACATTGACGTGAAGAAATATAATGTAATTTGACCCTTTTTGTTAGGGAGGACTGGTTGGTGTTGAGTGCAATGTTCAAATAAGTTCTTTAAAAAGCAAAAAAATCATTCAATATGAAGGCAATATGAGCGAAGAGTACAAACATGTTGAGGGTTTGGCTGTGTTAGTTCAGTGAGGGACTTATTTGTAAAGAAAACAATTTTCACTAGCAGTCAGAAACTAGTGTGTACACTCGTGTCTGCATTTTTATTTTGATAAATACGAACAAAATTGTGCTGCTACATTCCTGGCCAGAAAGACAGTACCAATGTGTTTATTTGGTAGTTCAATGAAAGGCTTTAGTTAGTCAACAGTGAGAAAAAAAAAAAAAGTGTGTTCACGTTTGCAGTCTTCTATACAATATTTGAAATTTTTAAAAAAGCAAACAAAACACTACATTTTCGGAAGTATTTCTGGGTGTTTTCTTGTTTGTTTGTTTTTTTAACTACTTGAACACTAAAGTGGCCCTCACATGACATGACAGTCCCTGCAGTGGCCCACAGCTCATTTAAGTTTGAGACCTCTGCTCTATAGTATACTGTAGTACTTACAGGTATTTTATCTGTATGTTAAAGTGACTGCGGAAACACAATCGCTTCTCTTTTGGAAAAATCTGTCAGATATCACAGTCTTAAAACTATCAATAAACTATATGGATTCAACACACAGACACCAAAAGTACAGTGCTTGTATTTTACTCACCAAAACTAGAGTACCCAAAAGTACAACACTAGTGTTTTGGAGGGGCTGTCACCGTACAGCAGGCTTTAGTATTTGTTAGCTAATTTAATGAAAAAAATGTTCTAGAAGGCATAAACCAGGTTCAGCGGCCTGTGAATCAAAGTTAGCACGCCCCCAATTTCCATATTCCAAAGAGTGAGTCAAAAAAAAAAAAAAAAAAGTCACCCAATATATTATACAAAAGTATTGGGCCACACCTCAGTCACAGTCTGTCCAAGAACCTGCAGAGAGCATCTGTTGGTACAAGCAGCCTGTGGGCTACCAATGCTTCTGCTGTTGTAGATGTATCAGCCAGCTGCAGGAAGCAGTGAAGTTATAACATATAGAGACCTGAAGTGAAACTGAGTGTTTGTCTCTACTTTTCATGCTGTATTGTTTTAAATCTTTTTTTTTCCCCCCCAAGACAAATTCTTGGTAAACTTGCTGTCACTCCCTTCCCTATTCCGGTCCATTTGCCAACCAATCAGCATTTGACCGATGCATCGGTCATCCACGCCCCAAGGACTGCCTGGGAGCACATTTGTAGTGGGTGAAAGTGCCACTCTGTTCCCTGCAAACAGAAACACGCATGCAGACGAACACGTTTGGACCATTGTAAATTATGCATTATGCTTTAGACTTTGAATTCAGGTGTTTTCAATTCTGCTGCCACAGGTATAAAAAAAAAATCTAGCACCTTGCCATTCAGTTTGTCTTCATAACCATTTGTGAAATAAAGGATTTTCTATACTGTAACAGGATTCTACCGTTGCAGCAAGTTACTTTGTGAAATTTCTTTCCTTCTAGATATTCACTGATCAACTGTAAATGATATTATTGCAAAGTGGGAGTGTTTAGAAACCATAGCAACTAAGCCATGAAGTGGGAGCCCATGTAAAGTTACAGAGCAGGGTCACCGTTTGCTGATGCACATAGTGCGTAACACTCACCAACACTCTGCTGATTAAAAAACTGCTCCAAACCTCCACTAGCATGAACATCAACTCAGAAACTGTGTGCCAGGAGTTTCATGGCATGTGTTTCCATGGATGAGCTCCTGAAGGTGTAATGTATAGAGACCAAAAACATTTATTTTACCAGGCTGTAAACATGTGTATTTCTGCTGCCTTTTCTATGGGATTGACTGGCTTTATGAGTCAGCCTGAATTGGTGAGCACTTCCATTCTCGCTTCCCTTTTCAACCACAGTTTGACTGCTGATAACCATCAACACTGCAAATCATGTATCGAGAGAGGAAACACAGGCTTTTAAACACCTTATAAGACTAATAACTTCAAAATTTTTGATTAATATAGTGCCACAATATTTTTTTTGTCAAATGATTTGATGGAAAACACACACACACACACACACACACACCTATATATATATATATGATATATGAAATAAAGCCTGTAACTAAATCCCAGCTGGCTGATAAATCTGTCATAGTGTCATGGTATGGATCATCCTTTCACCAAGCTCTGACAGAAACGAGGGAAGTCGTTTTGGTAACACTGAGCAGGAAGTGAAAAGTCTAATCACATTTTAAAGTGCTTCACCTTTTTGCACATCCTCGAGAAAAAAAGCTTCCTGCTGTGTTCATTCGAACAAAAAGATACGATGGCAGTTGTGTAACAAACTCTCATCCTTCATGGTTTGGAAGGAGAAGATATATTACTCTGTGAGCACAGAACAAGATGAAACAATATCCGGCAGTACCTTCATTTAGAAATTGTTCTCAGGCCCAGCTCCAGTGTTACAGAGTGATCTGAGACAGCTGCCAACAAAGCAACACTGTTCAGGTCTAAAACAACCTCGCTGACAATGATTTCCCTAAGGAGAAAAGCTGTTGCTCCAACAGTGTCCCTGTATTCAACTGTGTATGTGTCCCTTTAAATCAATTTTTTAGGAACATGCAAAAAGCAGTGCAGCGATAACACTGCAAACTAACCTCAGACTAAACTGGTGAAATGGACTGAAACCGCCTCAAAAGGAAACCAAGGTTGACTATAAAACTTTCTAAAAACCACACAATATGTCTGCTCATAAATGTGTACCTGCCACTTTGCTTATAGCACTGTCTGCAGTGCAGCAAAGTAATGAGCATCCATAAGTGCATTTCCTAAATTATACTATAGACAGTAAACAGATGATGCACACAGCGTCTGTGTCTAAGAGGGAATTCCAAAGTGACTTAAACATGCACTCTGTCTAATGGACAGTTCAAAAAGAAACAGATTTTATGACCCTGAAGACATAAACACTTACCTAATCAACTTTTTTTTTTTTTTTAGTTTAAGCTCTTAGGGCATTATTCATTTTGTAAATTTACCCATTACATGGGGGAAGAGAAGAATTTCAACTTATCAATTCAATCCCTTATCAATTCTCTTATTGACTCTCACTGGGTTCTCATTGGTTCCCCTTTGACTTCTTGGCTAGCTTAGTGTCAACATGCTGTCTATGCAGATGCTAGCATAGCGCCGAAATTGTGTTAGCAGCATAATGCAGTTGTTACTGTAGATGCACTTTCAACTTTACCGTCACATTCTTGTCCTTTTGTGCAATTAAAAAAACTGATGTCCATATCCGTGCCATAGACTTCACCACAGTTTTCCTCCTCTGGCACAGCATAAATGTCTCCATTAAATTAAAAAAAATTCACAAATGATTATTTATTAAATATTAAGTTGCCAGAAGATTCTGCTGGCAGCACAGAAAAATCTGAAGAGTTTATTATATTCCCAATGTGGAACTTGCATGCAAGAAGGTGCAGTTTCACACTATAGACCAGTAGTATAGTAAATGAAAACTGTATGGACAGAACATTTTACCCATCATGTCTGTTATAGTCTGAGTAGTTAGTTATCAGTCAGTCTGTAGTCTGTTTAGATTTCAGTGCAAGTGCGGGTGTTATTTTTAGTCAATGAATGAAAATTGCTGGCTCAAAGGACCCTAATATATCGGCTGATATTAGCCATTTGCCAATATATTGGAGTTACCATTTGAAAGGGTCGGCAAATGAACATTTCAAAAGTAAAGAAGAGACGGGAGAAACACCCTTAGCCATGTTATGACTGTTGATGTTGCATAGTTTTTCCACCAGAGGGCACTCTGCAGTGTCCCTGTTGGCAACAGATCTTTGGGCCACAAACACAACAACCAGCTGATTCGAGCAGAGTCAGGCAGAGCATAAACAAATAAAGTGTTAGCCTATTTTTGTTTGGAATTAAAATTCCTGCACAGAGGGTTGAGTTCAGGTACTTGACTTTATCCAGAACTGTTGGGATGATGATTGTGATGATTCAGATATCATCATTACTCGGTTTCCTGCAGCTATGTTTGAAGCTGTCCCGGAAGAATCGAGGTTAATGTTGCAGCAAACCAATGCCAGAGTCACAAATGGTGTCCTTGTGTCAACTTAATGTAGCTTGTTTGCATTCATATTGTGCAAGACACAGAAAGATACAGTGATGTTTTAAAAATGTAACATTTGTGCCTAGAGGACAGTTTTGACACAGATAAAGTCTTTAACCTCTGGGTTTACACAAATCCAGATTAAAACTTTAACTTCCAGGTTTTAGTGACACACCACTCTAATCCTCATTAAATCGGTGCCCTCAAGCTCCTACAGTACTCACAGCTCAGTTCGATGCGAATGAAGTCTTTGATGCCCAGGTTTTCCAGGAACACACCAGAGGAGCCCGTGGTTTTAAAAAGGAAGGAGATGTCGGCACTCAGCTCTCCATGGAAGGTGGGGAAGTGCAGGTACGACGTCTCCTTGTCGAAAAATGCGGCATTCCAGAAGTTCTCTAAGAAGCACAATAAAAACTTTGTGTCATGAACATTAAATGGAGCTCATAACACATATTTATCAATGTTGTGAAGTCTTTACACAGTGACTGGAATCGCAATCAATGAGAAGAAGAAGAAAGCCAGTGCGATACTTTGACTTTGATTTACCTTGTATTGTTTTCTTAATGAGAAGCAGTTATCAGAGAATGAAGACTTAAAAGGAAATATGGATTAGTAACAGTTATGTTAGTGATGGCTAGAAGGAGGAGGAGGTACTGAACCCATAAGAATCCATTCAGTTTATAATTAATTAAACATTAAGCACATAATCCTTTTTTCTAGGCTTGATACTGATAAAAATTACTAGCCTCATTTTTTTAAATTTAGTAGTCAGCATCTTTTACATCAAGGAAATGGCATTGCTCCCATAATTCATAGATCTGTGTCACATGACTGAGATCTCAAGGGAAAGTTACTGTTTCAACAAGCTGCCCAAAATGGGCACCCCATAGAATTTCCCCAGAAGCTTGTCAACCTTCTGTTTCTGTTCACAAACATCTGACCTCCTCTCAAAAGCAGGAAAACAAACATGTGTTTGAACAGACTTTCTGAATTTTTAAAAAGAGCAAAGTCCAAGTGTGAGCATCATTTTGGCAATGTTGAAAAATACCTTGTAGTGAAATCATATCTGGAACCTGCTTCCAAGATCAAAGTGTACAATAAAACAGACTGCTTTATGTATATCCTTTCGGGATTGGTTAAAAATGTCGCCATTTCAGAACGGTAAAGAACAGTGTCAAAGGTTAGGCTTTGATTAAAATGGGACACATCCAATTGGCATAGATGTTTTATCCCACTGAAAATTGTCCAAACCAATGAAATCATCATTAAACCCTTCCTACCAACTGTCCAAACCAATGAAATAAATGTTAAAACCTGTTCAAAGTTGTCCAAACCAATTAAGTAGATGTTTAACTTTTCAGAAACCAGTCCAAATTAATGCATAACCACAACTTAAGTCGTCTAAACCAATGAAATTGATGCTTAACACCTCCAAAAACACTGCCCAAATTCAGCATTTAAACGAATTAAAATACACGGGCTGCGATTAAATGGTTAACATTTAATGCTGCTCTATTCTACAGTTTGCAGATAGGATTACTTGTGCAATGTGGACATTTGGTGTGGCAGATTTAGCACACTGACGGCAAGTCATTAGTGCATCTGATTTAACAACCATCCAGTATTTTGGCTAAACAAACCTGTTTAAAAAAAAAAAAAACCAACAAAAAAACAACTGGCAGGCAGCAATAGAGAGCTTTGTTTTGCCTTCCAGGTGGGCATTTATATAATGATGTGTGGTCACATAAAACCTATAAATAGGATGATTTTTGTCAGCTTTCCATCTGCTGTAACCAAGCAGTTATGGAGACTTACTGTCTCCACGGCAACGGAGTGGTCCCACCCGGTAGGCAGCCTCCGACCCTGGCCTCTGGATGTCACCCAGCACCAAAGACCTGACCGGGAGGGTGTCCTTATGGGTCAGAAGACCTGAGTCTTCAGTCCTGTAAAAAGGAAGCAGAGATGAAGAAAAACAAGCAGGGAAAAGGTGGTGAGAGACTGAGAGAGCAGGAGAGAAGGGAGAGAAGAAATACATGAAGAACGATTAGGAAGGAAAGCGGGAAAAAAGAGGAATCGATGAAAGAGGAAGTTAGAGCAGGAGCAAGAAAAATGAGAAGAGAGGGAAGAACGAAGACGATGAGAAAAACCATGAAAAAGGACAAATTACTTTTTATTGGGATTAACTGCTTTGACATGTATGCTAATTAGGCTAATTTGCTTGCATAAATCTCCAAGCAAATGGCACTGCTGAAAAAAAGTCTAGACTGCTGTAATAATCTGCCACAACCTGTTTTATGTGCAAGACAAATTTTCAGGAAGACAATTTAACAGTGAGACAGATCGTATCATATCCAACCTGACACTCAACACTCCATCTCCGCCAGTTTCTGTGACAGCCTTTTCCAAAAGCGCTCTCCAGACAGACAGCCGAACGAGCAGCGCCGTCCATTTACACACATGTTCAGATAATCTACAAGACAGTCTCGCTGTCAGGTGAGAATTTTATCCAAGACTGGAAATGAGTGGCATACTCGCAAAGCAGATCTGTAAAGCCTGTGTCTGCGCTGAAAAGCTTGACAGCGAGATGAGAGAAAGTAGAAGGTGAAGTGTGATGAAAGCAGCAGGATTGTTCACAGCATGAAGAACGGTAAGTAAAGAGCAATAATTTATTACTCGAGGCTAGAAAGTGTTTTTGTCCGTGTATTCAAAAATAAGTCATATTCAAATTAATTAATGCCACAGTCTGAAAGGCTTAACACAAGAATTCGATCATAAATAAATACCTGCCTACTTCAGTGTTTCATGAAATTGTTTTCTTTTATCTTTTATAAAGCACCGATTTTGGTGTACCTACGTTTTTTCAGTTATCATTACAGGTAGTAATGTTTAAATGCATGGCAGGTAACCTGAAAAATGATCATACAAACTCTAAATCCAAGTCCAAAAGAGCGCACATACCTAATACCTGCTAATGCTGCATTTTTTAAATTACAGGTAGAGAGTTGAGTGTGCTATTGAGAGCCAAGACTCTGCAGGCTTTGTTTTACAACCCCAAACTCCACCTGTCTGATTAGCAGAGAAGACTTCATTAGCAAACTCACTTGCTGAGGTGATTAGTTAGACAAAAAAACCTGCACACTGGCATGTGGTTGGCCACCGCTGCTGTAAATGATTCATTCCAGTACAAACAAATCACTAACAAATCAACCAAAAGTTCCCACAGAGAGGAAGAAGCCCCTCAAATTAAAATGGATCATCAATGTTGGATTGTAGCAGGGCTACCATAGTTTAATTTATAAAATAATGTTGAGAGAGCAAACTTGGCATGAAATGAACAAAGTAATAATAATGCCTATGAATTTTTAAAGGTCAGTACCACTCCAGGCGATCGGCATCACAGTTGCAGTAGTGTTGTAGATCCACACAGTCGCCCTGCAGGCCGCAGGCACACTGATGGCTTCCTGGATGAGCTCCTCCCCAGTAAGTCTGGACTCGACCTTGACCTGGACCGCCAAGCCACCAGCTAAATGGAGAGCCCTCTGAAACACACAATCAAGTTTATGTGTAGCTTTAACATAAAAGCTAAGCAGATGTTTTGCCATTTCATAACTGGTATCATTTTCCTACACTAACAGATATTCTTCCTGTAAAATCAGAGGAAATGTTAATTTTTATTCTCAAAAACTGAGCACATCTTATTTCAGATTTAACTTCAGCTTGCTGCTCTCAGTGCCAGCCCAAATTAGCTGACAGCTCAACTGATGCCCTTCTGCAGATCTTTACTCAAATCTGGGAAAATATCAGAAGTTGCCATTACTGCAGTGGCGTCTCACTACAACACGCGTCCCTTTTGAATACAGGCTTTTTACTTTTAATTTACCATTAGTCTAATTCCTCCTTTTAAAAATAATCTTTAGAAAACTGGGAAAACCTGTGCAGTTTCAAATGCTCAAAAGAGACAAATCTCACTCTTAGAACTGATTTCACTGAACAGAGCCTAAAAAAGAAGCAGCAGACGGAAAGATAAAGTTCTGCAATTGGAAACTTGTACAGGGTGTTTTTGATCAAATAAATTGGATATTTTTGTTCCTATGTATGTCACGGCCAGCGGGGCAAGCCGTGTGAGTTTCAATAAGGACCCAGGATGCAGACGGCTTCTGATATGAGTGAGCTTTTATTTTGATGGTGCAGATAGAGGCGGAGAAGGCAGGTGCAGAACACAAGGTGACCTAAACTGGGAAAACTAAGAGAAACAAACCAGAAACAGAGATGCAGGGAGACTCAGGGAAACAACACAGGAAGACACAGGATACACAGACGAACCAGCAACCCACACAAGAAAACACAGGGCTTAAATACACACAGGGCAATCAGGGAATGGGAGACAGGAGGGAGACACAGCTGGAAGGAATCAGAGCTGACGAGACTGAGGGAAGTAAAACAGAATACAATCACATGAGACACAGACCTTCACAATAAAACAGGAAATGCACAGAGACATAGTACAGACACTAAACAGAGGGAACACAGAACCAAACTCAAAGAACTAAGTCTAAACCACAGTACACAATCAGAGCAAACTAGAACACAAGATCATAACAATAAAAAACACAAACGATCAAAAGACCCAGGGCCATGACATTAATGTTGCATTTCAGGATACTTTTCTTTAAACGGTAAGAATTATACATATTTTCTTTGGAAAACTGGAATTTCATATATGAATTTATGGCTTGGCTTGCTCTTTGTTTGCTACTGATAGGCTACTTGACGACAGCAGTGTTAAATTCTTTGTATAGATAAGCAGTGTTATCTATACAAAGAATTTATTGTCAATGTATTATGATGTATTATGAAAGTACAGGTAACTGTCATAAAAATGTGGTCAGGCAAAACTGCAGGAAAACGAAAAACGTTTCTTCATTTTGTGAATAATTTGAAAGTCTTAGGTCGAACAGCTGAGGATCATTGTTGCAAACGACAGGGATACTGAATTCTATAGTACTCATGCAGAAATATGTTTGTCTTTGTCTTCTTTTAATAATTACAGCTAATTTTATGAAGTTGTACCAGAACACATCACCGAGACAATGCGTTTCTCACCATTACATGCACTTGCAGTGGGTTATAAGCCATCATTCTCGCCTAAAGAAAGACGCTTCTTCATTTTGTGAGTAACTTGAAAGTCTTAGGTCAAAAAGCTGCAAATCCTTGTTGCAAACAATGGGGATACTGAATTCTATAGTATTCATGCAGAAATATGTTTATCTGAGTCTTCCTTAAGTAATTACAACTATTTTTATGAAGTTGTACCAAAACACCTTATTTCACCAAGAAAGTGGGTTTCTCACCATTACATTTACTGGCAGTTGGTTAAAAGTTATCTTTCTCGCCTAAAGGAAAACGTTTGTTCAATTTGTA